>SKCR01034873.1:0-143130 GCA_019454045.1 Zanthoxylum bungeanum
TTGGAAATGACATTCCCATAAAATAATCGGTGAAGCTTGGCTTTCCTGAAAACGACTAAAAGTTGCAAACGGTACTATACAGTTTGAATACACGGAACAGTGAGCTGGAATCTTCCAAGCAAGATACTTTACCGAATAAACAACAAATGTGGGTTATTGCTGCAGCTGAAGCGGCAATAGAAGCCTTCTGGGTCGATAATAAATCTAATTAGATTAGATCTATAATCTGTTAGCAGCTGAGCTAGGCTTGAGCACAAGGCTAAAGATTTAATGGTCTCATCATCAACGATCCAGATACATACTTCGATATTCATCTGATTCATTCGGATCATACATCGTGGCGATGTGATGATCAAATGAATCACACATCAGATGAAAATCCGCTGACGAAAGCATTTCTCAGCAGTTTGAGCCAACCGTACATAGTTC
Organism: Zanthoxylum bungeanum; assembly: GCA_019454045.1. Lineage (NCBI taxonomy): Eukaryota > Viridiplantae > Streptophyta > Magnoliopsida > Sapindales > Rutaceae > Zanthoxylum > Zanthoxylum bungeanum. Next base: position 430 of record SKCR01034873.1, read on the forward strand.
GGGTGTCAAGCACTCGAGTGACTGGCTTGTAGGACACAGAAACTGGGCGACGCATGCTTTTAGACTTAGCGGCCTAGTTGTGAGTACGGAGTAGCCCCCTACGGGACTAAACCGGATAATAATGAGTCGCCAACCCACCGGTGGTGAACGCGGGAAAATGATTTAAGGCCGCACTCACCCCTCGCAAGGGAAGACCTCAAACCGTTGGGTTCGGAATGGTCCCTTACTTATGTCATTTGTAATGAATGGATTTGTGCAATATTAACCAAGTCTACTCAACATACATGTTGGTCAAAGTAGTCCTAAATCTAGGTTTGCATGCTTCAACAATAAACTTTTCAATACGACAAACATTCGACATCACATAAAAGTATATAAATGAAATACGATTTAAACATAATCAAACCTCCTATGCGAAAATAAATAATTAAATCATGCTTAAAAATAAAACAATTTCCTAATACCTAATCATGCTCAAATACAAGTTTGGATGAAATGAAATACATGAATCTTTCGAGTGGTACGGGGCATTGTATCCCGAGTGCAAACCATATACCGTCCATTCGGATTCGGTTATGGAATTTATGTCCGGGTTTCCATCCGATATACCACAAGAAAGAACACATATTTCATTCACCCCGAAATCACATCATATACTAATTCATTATTTCATGCGAACTAATTCTAATAACATGCTCAAATAACCATCCTAAGTCATTATTTCATGTGAATTAATCCTAAATGACATGCAAGCTAATCATTCATACTAAACACATAAAAATACATTCCTAAATCATTATTTTATGTAAATAAATTTAATACAACATACTAAATAATTGAACACATTAAACACATGAAATACATTTTTTTTAAGCCAATTCCAACAACATGCAAGTTAACTACTCATGCTAAAATACCATAAAATCATTTTTAAATCATTATTTTATGTTAGAAAATTCTGTAATATAAACCCTCAGGTCTAACCTTTTTTGTCGTTGCCGGAGACGCGTTACACGGCCGTCGGAAAGGCTAAATCACTACGATCACGCCGGTTCGCTGTTTTAGTGTTTTGCTCACTGCTTTTGCCGCTTCGCTCGCTGTTTTGAGTCCGCTTTGCTGCTTTTTCAGGTCACCACACTTTGCTCACTGGTTTGCAGTGAATTAAGGGCTGTTTTGGTGATGGTTTGGGCGAGAATATGGAGGGCTAAACTGGCAGAATGTGTGCTGGTTCCAGGCAGAATGAGGGCTGATTCACGGTAATCCAGGGGCTGTATGCGGTAGTTTAGGGAGTTTTTTCGGTGATGTACAAGGGCTGTTGCGGAGGTAGTTTACTGGGTAGTATTTGCGGTAATGCTTGGCAGTTTCAGGGGTTTTTTTGGTAGTAATAGGCAGTTTTTTGGGCCTTGTTTGTGGCTTGGGTGAAGGGGGGCAGTATGTGAGGGCTGGTGTGGGCTTGTTACGTGAGTGTAGGTGAAGGTTTGCGTGAAGGCTATGGCTGGCAAAGGCAGTGGCGTGAAGGCTTGTTTGGGCAAGAGGCAGTGACGTGTTGTTGAATTGTGGTGGCTTTGTGCGCTGCTGAAGGGTGAAGGATTTCTTGGGCGATGTGGGACTAAATGGAGGCAGTTTTGTGCGTGGAAATTTGAAGGCAATTAAGGTGGGTAGTTTCCTAATAGATGTGGGATTGAGGGGAGTGATAGGTTGCAGTTTTTTGTTGGTTTGGGGTATATTTGGGCAGATTTTGGGGTTGTTTTGAGCGTGAATGTGAGGGGGGCTAAATTGAACAGTTTGTGCGTTGGTTATATGGCTGGTTGGAAGGCTGTGAGGGCGTGTATGCAAGGGATGATTGGGTTAGTTTTGTGCGCTGGTTTGAGGGTAGTGAGGAGAAAGGTCTTTGGGCGTGAACTTGAGCTTGAAGAGGGGTGTCTTGTGATGTCTTTGTATGTGCTTGGTAATATGCTTGATCTCTATTAGCTTCTCCAAGGCAGAAAAGTGAGAGTTTATATCGGCAATTTGGAGTGCATTTAATAGTAGGCCAAGGGCAATTAATTTGATACAAAGCTTTGTTGAAATGGATGCATAATTGTGTTGCTTTGTTGACAATACACAAAGATGGTTTGAAAATGAATCAAAAGGAGGTGGGAGGTGATGGGCGTGGGTGTAGGGAGTTAATGGTGTGGGGGAGATGCTTGACTTGGTGAGGGAGGCTATTAAATGGTGTAGGGTTGGTATAATAAATGGTTTGGAAAATTGATACCAAGGTAAAAGGTGAGGTCAAAGGTTAAAGTGAATAGGTAGAAGGGTAAGTCATGATGGAATAGTGCAAAGATGGTGAAATTTGGTGTCATGGTCGTGGGCCTCAAGGGTGGGGTGGCTTGGTGTTTAATTTGTTTTGGTTTAATGGCTTTGGATGTGGATTTGGGTATCTAGGTGGGCTTGGAAGGGTTTGCGGTGATATTCGGGTTGTAGATACGCTTTGAAACGAACATTCAGCAAGCAAACTCTGAGCGAACTTAGCGAATTAATTCCGAAATGTATTATATCTTGACTTCACCTTTCCTTCGACCGCTTTCCGCGAACTCCACGACTAAAAGGCGATGCCTCCTTATAAGACTCCTCATCGGGTTTGGTATGTAAAAATGCAATGCCTACAGTCCCGCCCCCACTTTGATGGGATTTGTTCAGTGGTGTGCCAGTGACAATCATATCAAAGTTCGTGCAATGCATTTTCACTTACCTAGCTCGCCAGCTGCCACCTGGTCCGCCTGTTGTGTTGAGTTGTGTGGGCCTCGACCCTGGGATTCATTCCCAAAAACTGTAGATGAAGTGAGCCTCGGCCCGGGGACGCATCCCCAAAATGGAATATGATGATGCAGTGGGTCTACGACCCTGGGACGCATCCCAATAACTGCAACCGACAATGGGGGCCTCGACCCTGGGACGCATCCTAATACCGTTGACAAAATGGGCCTCTGCATGGGGACGCATCCCCCAAAATAGAATATGATGATGCAGTGGGTCTACGACCCTGGGACGCATCCCAATAACTACAACCGACAACGGGGGCCTCGACCCTGGGACGCATCCCAATACCGTTGACAAAATGGGCCTCGGCCCGGGGACGCATCCCCAAAATAGAATATGATGATGCAGTGGGTCTCGATACTGGGACGCATCCCAATAGCTGCAACTGACAACGGGGGCCTCGACCCTGGGACGCATCCCAATACCGCTGACAAAATGAGCCTCGGCCAGGGGACGCATCCCCAAAATATGATATATGATGCAGTGGGTCCATGACCCTGGAACGCATTCCAATAACTGCAACCGACAATGAGGGCCGACCCTGGGACGCATCCCAATACCGCTGACAAAATGGCCTCGGCCCGGGACGCATCCCAAAATGCTGTTGATAATTGAGAATTGAGTTGGTCGTGCGACCTGGCAGAACTGATCTGATATCGAATTGTGGGTTTCGTCTCCATGGGTCATGTTCCCGAATCTGATGTGAAGGTCTTGTTCCCCTTTTGTCCTGAATGGTGGGTCTTGTTCCCGTGGGTCTTGTTCCCGAACTGAGTTGAGGGTCTTGTTCCCTAAATTGAGTTGAATGATGGGTCTTGTTCCCGAACTGAGCTGAGGGTCTTGTTCCCTGTCTGAGTGAATGGTGGGTCTTGTTCCCGTGGGGTCTTGTTCCCAACCTGTGCTGAGGGTCTTGTTCCCTGAATTCAGGGTCTTGTTCCCGAACCGAGCTGATGGTCTTGTTCCCTGAATTACGGGTCTTGTTCCCGATTTGTTGAGTTGTGGGTCTTGTTCCCATTTTGAGCAGAGGGTCTTGTTCCCTGAATTATGTTGATGGTCTTGTTCCCTGAATTATGGGTCTTGTTCCCAATTTGTTGAGTTGTGGGTCTTATTCCCGTGGGTCTTGTTCCCATTTTGAGCTGAGGGCCTTGTTCCATGAATTGTATTGAGGGTCTTGTTCCCTGAATTGTGCTGAAATGTGGGCTTTATTCCAAACTGTGCTGACTGTGGGCTCTGTTCCCGAGCTGTACTGAATGTGGGCTTTATTCCCGAACTATGCTGACTGTGGGCTCTGTTCCCGAACTGTACTGAATGTGGGCTCTTTTCCCGAATTATGCTGACTGATGTGGGCCTCAGCCCCGAACTGTACTGAATGTGGGCTATGTTCCCCGAACTGTACTGAAGCTGACGTAGGTGTAGGCTTTGGCCCTGAGACTCTTCCCTGACACTGATGCTGATGTGGGCCTCGACCCAGAGTGCCATACCCGGCAAAGACTGCTAATGATGTGGGTGCTCCATTTTGGAGTGCCATTTTCGGCAGCTGATGTGGTAGCGGTCCATTTCCGAACCGTGCTGTGTGAGATTGTGGCTCATTTTGAACCGTTACTTGATGAGATGTGGCTCATTTTTGAACCATTACTTGATGAGATGGTCTTTGCCGCCACAAACTTGCAAATACAAAGCAAAAATTACATGATGTGTCGTTCGGAGTGCCATTTTCGGCATCTATTGTGTGTGCCTCATTTTGGAGCGCCACTTTCGGCATCTGATGAGTGTGCCCCATTTTGGAGCGCCATTTTCGGCATCTGATGAGTGTGCCCCATTTTGGAGCGCCATTTTCGGCAAGTGAGAGTGTACCCCATTTTGGAGCGCCATTGCTGATGTGATTGTGGTCCATTTCCGAACCATAATGATGTGAGAGCGGCCCATTTCCGAACCATTGCTAATGCGATAGCGGTCCATTTCCGAACCATTGCTGATGTGATAGCGGCCCATCTCTGAACCGTTGCTAATGCGATAGCGGTCCATTTCCGAACCAATGCTGATGTGATAACGGTCCATTTCCGAACCAATGCTGATGCGATATCGGTCCATTTCCGAACCAATGCTGATATGAAAGCGGTCCATTTCCGAACCAATGCTGATGTCAGAGCGGTCCATTTTCGAACCAATACTGATATGAGAAAGAGGTCAATTTCCGAACCGTTGCTGATAATGATGTGGGCCTCGCCCCCAGAGTGATACACCTGGCAGAATTGATACTAACTGATGTGGGCCTCGCCCCCAGAATGCTATACCCAGCAGATATTGATCATGAATTGATATGAGCCTCGCCCCCAGAATGCCATACCCAGCAGATACTGATCATGAATTGATATGAGCCTTGCCCCCCGAATGCCATACCCGGCAAATACTGATCATGAACTGATGTGGGCCTCGCCCTCAGAATGCCATACCCGGCATATACTGATTTGAACTGATGTGGGCCCCGCCCTCAGAATGCCATACCCGGCAGAAACTGATACTGAAATGATATGGGCCTCGCCCCCAGAACGCCGTATCCGGCAGAACTGATACTGAACCAGTGTGGGCCCCGCCCCCAGGCTGATATGGGCCTCGCCCTCGAACTGATAATGATGTGGGGCCTCACCCCAAAGCTGATATGGGCTTATTCCCAAGCTGACATGATATTCTATTTCACACATTGTATTACCCTCTCTGAGATAATCTTGATAGCTAGACATATTTTCGTCCTCAACGAATGCTTCATGTCAAAATCGATGAATCTTCAAAGTACTCGATATACTCAAGTCCAATCATCTGAATGGGTGATGTGAGCTAGACTCCTCGTGTGTGTGTGCCAGGGCTCTTTCGCAGTTTAGTCCTTAAGTAAGCCAACTTGGTGATTTCGTTTCAGAGAATCGAACCAGTGGGTCTAACCAATCTGGATGTCTTAATCACATTCTGTGATTACTTCAGCATACTCAATATGATATGATTTTCGTCTTTTTTCTTTTGTCTCTTTCTTTTCATTTTCTTTTTTTTTTTTTTTTCTTTTTTTTTTCTTTTCTTTTCTTTTCTTTTCTTTTCTTTTCTTTCTTTTCTTGACACACCTACCCTTTAAGGTAGCATTTCTCCTCATGGTGGTCCTAATACTCGCCCATGGGTAGCTTCATCACGCTTATCGGTTATAGACGGCCCCCATTTTTTTCTTTCTTTTTTCATAGAGATTTTTTCCTTCGTTTCCAACCATATCATATATCGTAGCATCAGTAAACCAGGGTGGACATCCAGGAAAACGGTCATTCACTGATCCACTATCTCTTCAACTAGTCATCTTGCCAACCACTCACGCTTCTACTGCTGAGATCCATAATCAGTGCTTATGAGTCTAACCGAGATCAGTCCATTCTGAATACCAGACGAGAGCACGTCTCGCACTTATCGTTTCTAGGGTTTCTTCCCTACAGCAAACATTCACATCACCGGACATTGTCTAACTATCAAAGACTTATTCTCTCTAACTATCATCAATTTTCTCCTCATTTTTTCTTTTCTTTTTTCATTTTTTTTTTTCTTTTCTTTTTTTTTTTTTCTTTTTTTTTTTTTTTTCTTTTCTTTTTTTTTGTTTACTTTTTTTTTTTTTGCACTTTCCACATAATTCTATTCCTTCCGTCATCTTCTGATAATGTGGGCTTCGCCCATTGAGATCCATTCCCGAACTCATACTGATATAGGCTTCAACCCTGGGATTCCTCCCCGATACCGTTCATTCCTGAAACTGATACTGATTCATTCTTGAAACTGATTGCACTGTTGCTGCTTTTGATTAGCTGCCTTGCCACTTTCTCTTTTTTTTTCTTTGAGACCTGCGAAAATAACAGTAAAACAACGAAGTAAGACACGTGTATGTGATGTGTATGTATGCAAGTGTAGAGGTCCTCCCTGTTCTGATGAGTGGATCCTCATTGTGCTCCTTGGCGCCATATGTCTCTGGTCGCCCCCTGCTGGTTCTCTTTTGTTTGAATTCTGCAAAATTAAAACACAAAACAAAGGATGCAAGTTACGTGTATGCATGTATGCATGGATAAATTTCCTATCCCGTTGGGTTAGGTTTTCTGCCAATTCCTTTGGTGACTACTCGGTCTTCTCTTCCTCAGGCAAAGTACAACATTAATCGGCTTGGCGAACTCATTCATTTCCAAGTCTGACAGTTTCGCTGCCCCGTTTCCCAATTTCTGAAAGGCCATTATGTCTTTTCTGCTTGCTTCTTCTGGGAGTTCCCTGCGTTCTAGATACCGTTGAATATCATGGTACCAGGGTTGAATACTTTTGTCAAATATCCTCATGTCGTTCAGGTTGAGAAACTCAGGCAAATAAGCGAAATGAACTTCTTTATTATCATTAAAAAATGTTCGAACAAGTAGACAGGATCAATATCTTTATAAATGCTGGATCATAATTGAATAAGATCCGGGAAAGAAACACCTCCATCATTTGCAACTTCATCTTTACCCGTCTTCTTGCTCTCTTCAAACATCAGATTCTCCAACTGCAGTAGTTCTTTTTCCCATTTACTTCCTTTTTTTGCCACCTCCTCCTCGTCACTATCCGAGAAATTTTCCTAGAAATCCCCCATATGCTTTATTTCACCTTTGCCACTGTTGTCCTGTATCCCCATGCGAGAAGTTTGATGGTTATGGGTTTGGAGGACAAGGCTGTCGGGTAGGCCGGAATTGATCATGTTGGTGGGTGGAGGTGTTCTGTGTGTGTTAGGTCGATCTCTTTTCTGGGTCAGGTATTTCATGAGAGTCGATGAGGTCCTGTATCTCATGTTTAAGGCGGGAGCATTTGTCAGTTTCGTGGCCTCTTTGCCGGTGGTAGTGACAGTAAAGGTTTAGCTTAGGGTTGTGTGCACTGGGTTGGGAAGTGGTTTAGGGCTCTAAGGGATACATGAATCCTTGCCTTTTTAGCTCTTCAAATACCTCTGACAAAGGTTTACCAAGATTGGAGAATTGTCTATTCCTGATAGGGCTAACCCCAGAGGGAGTGGGCTTGGTCCTTGAATGTCTCCCAATGTTTTTTTCATTTTGGTTGCACAATTTTCTGTTATTGGGTACATGGGATACAGTCAAACTGGCCACAATATTGGTCAAAACTTGCAACTGCTCAGTAATTTTGGTTACTTGCTTGGCTTCCAATTGATCCAGACGAGATTCTTTATTAACTGATCCACTCATTTTTGATGGTCTCTTGACTAGTCTTCCTTCTTTCCTAACCCAACGGGAATCTATAATGGCTTTTAAGACAAAAAAGGGTTTACATGATGTATGCATGAGATGCATGCGATGTATGGAATATATAAGTCAGCTCATTATCATTTCAAAGCATTCAATCACATTATTGCAAGGTGCAAACTTGTCCTAGTTGAAAAGGCCCAACAAGTTATACTATGCGATGATATGACTAAACAACTTCAAATGATAAGAGGCCCAAACACAAAATGGCTCATTGACTTTTAGAAGCTTTTGCCTAATTGTCAAAGGACATGAACTTGTCCCTGTTTAAATGGCCTAACAAGTTTATGTCTCTTGACAAAAAGTCCAACTGATTCCAAATGACAATGGTCCCAAAAAGCATAAATAAACAATTTCTAAGGGTCACAAAAACTAAGGTTCATGTGTAGATTTCAGGAGTGTAAACAAAGGCTCTTGCTGATGAAGGATTGTTCACAACTAGGACTCCCCACTCAAGGGTTCAAGCGACCAAGTGAACGCAACCTTTTTTATACCTTACGGTACGTGCGAACGAGTTATGGTGTGTGACTAACTGTCTAATGGACTTCCCGTTGTAGATTCTCCCAGAGGGAGGTGGAGCGAGCTCTCTTAAGTACCCAATCCCCTTAGGCTCTTATCGCTTGGTGTCAGGAAAATAAACAACGAGTCCTCCAAACTAGTCTGCCACAAGGAGCTACAAGTAATGATTATCTAGGTGCCTTCACAGCTTTTCCTTATAGAAAGGTAGTGAATGAAGGAAGACACCAAATCTAGGTGCCTTCACAGCTTTTCCTTATAGAAAGGTAGTGAGTGAAGGAAGACATCAAACCATTACCTAGCCTTAAAAATGCCTTTAAATAAACTCCTTAAACCTACAGTAGACATGATTAATTAAAGCACAAATCACAAACATTACAAGACATTATTTCGGGGCCGATTCTCTATCCCCAGTGGAGTCGTCAGACTGTAGGACACAGAAACTGGGCGACGCATGCTGTTCTAGACTTAGGGCCTAGTTGGGAGTACGGAGTAGCCCACGGGGGACTAAACCGGAGAATAATGGAGTCGCCACCCGGTGTGAACGGGGGAAAATGATTTAAGGCCGCACTCACCCCTCGCAAGGGAAGACCTCAAGCCGTTGGGTTCGGAATGGTCCCTTACTTATGTCGTTTGTAATGAATGGATTTGTGCAATATTAACAAGTCTACTCAACATACATGTTGGTCAAAGTAGTCTAAATTCTAGGTTTGCATGCTTCAACAATAAACTTTTCAATACGACAAACATTCGACATCACACAAAAGTATATTAAATGAAATACGATTTAACATAATCAAACTCCTATTGCGAAATAAAATAATTAAATCATGCTAAAAATAAAACAACTTCCTAATAGCCTAATCATGCTCAAATACAAGTTTGGATGAAATGAAATACATGAATCTTTCGAGTGGTATGGGGCATTGTATCCCGAGTGCAAACCATAATACCGTCCATTCGGATTCGGCTATGGAATTTATGTCCGGGTTTCCATCCGATATACCACAAGAAAGAACACATATTTCATTCACCCCGAAATCACATCATATACTAATTCATTATTTCATGCGAACTAATTCTAAATAACATGCTCAAATAACCATCCTAAGTCATTATTTCATGTGAATTAATCCTAAATGACATAATTGCTGCTTTTCAGGTCACCACACTTTGCTCACTGGTTTGCAGTGAATTAAGGGCTGTTTTGGTGATGGTTTGGGTGAGAATATGGAGGGCTAAACTGGGCAGAATGTGTGCTGGTTCCAGGCAGAATGAGGGCTGATTCACGGTAATCCAGGGGCTGTATGCGGTAGTTTAAGGAGTTATTTTCGGTGATGTACAATGGCTGTTGCGGAGGTAGTTTACTGGGCAGTATTTGCGGTAATGCTGGGCAGTTTTCAGGGGTTATTTTTGGTAGTAATAGGCAGTTTTATGGGCATTGTTTGTGGCTTGAAGGGGGGCAGTATGTGAGGGCTGGTGTGAGGCTTGTTACGTGAGTGTAGGTAAAGGTTTGCGTGAAGGCTATGGCTGGCAAAGGCAGTGGCGTGAAGGCTTGTTTGGGCAAGAGGCAGTGACGTGTTGTTGAATTGTGGTGGCTTTGTGCGCTGCTGAAGGGTGAAGGATTTCTTGGGCGATGTGGGACTAAATGGAGGCAGTTTGTGCGTGGAAATTTGAAGGAAATTAAGGTGGGTAGTTTCCTAATAGATGTGGGATTGAGGGGAGTGATAGGTTGCAGTTTTTTGTTGGTTTGGGGGTATATTTGGGCAGATTTTGGGGTTGTTTTGAGCGTGAATGTGAGGGGGGCTAAATTGAACAGTTTGTGCGTTGGTTATAGTGGCTGGTTGGAGGCTGTGAGGGGCGTGTATGCAAGGGATGATTGGAGTTAGTTTTGGCGCTGGTTTGAGGGTAGTGAGGAGAGAGGTCTTTGGGCGTGAACTTGAGCTTGAAGAGGGGTGTCTTGTGATGTCTTTGTATGCTTGGTATATGCTTGATCTCTATTAGCTTCTCCAAGGCAGAAAAGTGAGAGTTTATATAGGCAATTTGGAGTGCATTTAATAGGTAGGCCAAGGGCAATTAATTTGATACAAAGCTTTGTTGAAATGTGATGCATAATTGTGTTGCTTTGTTGACAATACACAAAGATGGTTTGAAAATGAATCAAAAGGAGGTGGGAGGTGATGGGCGTGGGGTGTAGGGAGTTAATGGTGTGGGGGAGATGCTTGACTTGGTGAGGGAGGCTATTAATGGTGTATGGTTGGTATAATAAATGGTTTGGAAAATTGATACCAAGGTAAAAGGTGAGGTCAAAGGTTAAAGTGAATAGGTAGAAGGGTAAGTCATGATGGAATAGTGCAAAGAGGGTGAAATTTGGTGTCATGGTCGTGGGCCTCAAGGGTGGTGGGCTTGGTGTTTGATTTGTTTTGGTTTAATGGGCTTTGGATGTGGATTTGGGTATCTAGGTGGGCTTGGAAGGGTTTGCGGTGATATTCGGGTTGTAGAAACGCTTTGAAACGAACATTCAGCAAGCAAACTCTGAGAGAACTTAGCGAATTAATTTCGAAATGTATTATCTCTTGACTTCACCTTTCCTTCGACCGCTTTCCGCGAACTCCACGACTAAAAGGCGGTGCCTCCTTATAAGACTCATCATCGGGTTTGGTATGCAAAAATGCAATGCCTATACTGGCTATAGGCCAAATGGGAGATTGTTGGACAATTATGACCCATAGCGTCACTATTTGTACAGATCTCGGTGTTGTTGTACAAATTAACTATGTGACAAAGAAGATTGCACTCTTATCATTTGTGATTAGATAACCTAGATATATAAATGATAGGAGGTCCTCATGATTTGTTCCTGGATTGAGAATGATATGAGACAGTATCAATCCGAGAAGGATAAATAAATAAATATCCCTAGTAAGAGTATTATCGAGATTGGACATTGATAAATATGTAACAGACTAGTATTACACTTGTGCGCGTTGTGAGGGCACAACGACATAGTTCTCGTATATTTGGGTATATGATACTCATGCAAGTGTAATAGGAGGTTGTGTTTCACCGATGGTACGAGAAACAACTTCATTCTGGATAAGACCCCCTCAGAATTCCATTGGTAGTATGACTATGTGTCTATGGAAATCCGAAATCAGGGCAGGTGTATTTGGTCTTAACCTGAGACTTGCACCGCTAATGCATACGACAATCAATATACTTTGGTTGAGGACGTCCAGGGCTTTAACCGGTTTCTGTTTACGCCAATTCTAGGTATATCGAGAATCGTAGTGTGTTGGGTGTGATGTCGAGATGGAAGTGTCACTCCAGTCATATGGAGTTGATGATCGCGCAGGGATTCAAAACTGGTTCTCTATAAAGGTTGCAACCGTCGGGATAATATGACTTGGTCATGATTATCCGATTATAAAGAGACTAGTTGCTCGTTATTCGATATATGCATCGTACTGGGCAGACACTGTACCATCCCCAGGCCTTGCATGTGATCATCTGATACTGGACAGAAATACGCAATACTACGTATACTACGCCTGATATAGATCTTTATTCCTGTAAGGATATTTCCGGAGAATTGGGGAGGCATGGCGCTTTGCTAGAAGCCAACCTTGTCTTGTAATTCGGTATAAACGTAGTACGAGGTACTTACGTGTTCGGATAGTCCGACGACCGAATTTACTGCCAACATATATGGGGATCTCATGGGTCGCTTCCCAAAGATTCACCGATGACGTATGACTCGCACTTTTAATTAATCTGGGATTAATAAGATGAGAGAGAAAATTAATCTGGATTAATTACAGAGATATTTTATCTGGGATAAAATATCATTTAAAGAGAGATAACGATTAATTTGGAATTAATCGATTAATTAATATATTCGATATATTAAACGAAATTGGATTTCGACGCGAAATTAAAATTAGATTTTAATTCGGGCGAGCGAATTAATTTAGAATTAATTCGTTAGCGACGTGAATAGTAATTATGCTTGGCATGATTATTTAATTAAATTAGATTTAATAACGACGCAACAGAAAGTTCGTTAATTTAGAATTAGCGAACCCGAGATTATTTGCTAGCGCATTCGCATTTCGAATTCGAGTGCGGCAAATCAAAATCAAGCGTCAAATCGCTAGTCGCATCTAGCGTCACATCATTCCTCAATCAAGTGATGGATGTCTTTCACTTTGAGTGATTGACGCCAGTCACTATTCACTGATTGATGGAAGTAGATGTGACTTGATGTGTGTGGTTGGCATTTATGGATTGGTTTTTGGAGGGAAAAATTTGGTATTGGTTTTGGAAATTATATTACCAATTTTTTGCTAACAAAAATCATAAAACACAATCTCTCTCTCTCCTCCATTTTCTCTTCATCATTCACGCCCAAAGGGCTGTGAAAATTCTGGTTTCTGGTTCACCAAAAAACCGAGAATGAGAAGCAAGTGCAGTGAGATTTGTGGCAAAATTCTAGAGAGCTAGCACTCCGAGAGACATGCGAAGGTGATAGGGAAGTTCACCCATTAGCCGGGAATCGTTCGACGAAGCTTGGAGCTTGTTCGAGGACCTCCAATGGGCGCAAACCAGTGGGCTGTTGCAGTGGACTGCCGAACCAGTGCAGTGAGCAATCTGAAATTTTTGTTCGTTGCCGCGTCTCTCAACCGATCGATGTAAGTATTCCGCGACTTTCTCGATTTGTTTTCGCACTTATTTCTTGTTTTTTATTCGATCCTATGGACCTAGAAACTCCAACATAAAACATAACTATACTCATCCAAAAAGTGCATAAGATTTGTAAGGTGTGTGAGAATTTCCTTTACAAAAGTTCAACACATCATCGGTAAATAAAACATAGATAGATGGTTGATAGTTTATAGGAACTGGAATATGTCTCATTAGACCATCCCCATGGAGCTTGTTGATGCTAAGGGAGAGAACCTCTTCAGCTAGGACAAGAGGGGAAAGGGGGTCACCTTGCCAAATACATCGGCTATAGGAAAAATAACCCCTATAAGAACCGTTGATAAGAGCCGAAAGCCTGGCTGAATTAAGAATAAGAGAAACACAGTTAACAAAGATGTTGTGATAACCAAAGTAAAAGTTACGAAAATGTTCTGATCCTTGTACTCCTAGAGGTAAACAGCGAAAATTATAATATAATTACACTAACGAAAAAAGTCATAGATTAATATTTTTATGGATAAAAACATACACCCTTAAGTCCAATAAAAATCAGACTCTTATTCCAAGCAATAAAATAAGTGCTGAAAAGTAAATAAATAACACCATATTTGTTTACGAAATGGAAAACTCTTTGTAAAGAAAAACTACTCCAGATATAGATTATCACCCGATTTCACTATGAAGGGAAACTTATAGTGATGGTTAAAAGACTTATAGTAAAATCTTTGCCGACTCAATTACCTCATCTACAATAACCCAAGGAAACTCCTCGAGCCTGCACCAAGCAGCCTTCTCCAGAATCTTTGAAGTCTCTTAAAGTAAATCCAACAGCGAGCACGCTCTTACCGGAACTCCAACGACCAATCTCTAACTCAGAACTCTGAAGGTAGGGTTTGGTAAGTTTTGGTGTTATATTGGTTATCAAAGAAAGATGTTCACTAAGAACAAAGAAGACATGGGATTGATGAAGTTTTCAATGGCGAACTCTTAAAGAAGATGAAAACAAATATGAATGAGGTTTAGCAAAGTTTCATCAAAGAATAAGGATGTGGAAACAAAGATGTGGAGGCATTGTATTTTGTGTTTCCAACTACAGGTAAAATGACTAAGACTTTCTTTATATGAGTATGGTTTCCAAGTCTCTAAAAGATTTTTTTTTTGTTAGGGGTATGGTTTCCAAGTTTCTAAAAAACCTTTAAAACACATCCATTATAACTCAAGTCCTTAAGAGCTATTACAACTCAATTTGATAAATTTTATTACAGAATTTGCCAACCAAAACTAGACCCAACAGTCTCCCACTTTGGTATTCCATCACAAAACCATATATACATTTTTGCATAAGCCCGATGATGAGCCTCGTATGGAGACACTACCTGAAAAGTTGCGGAAGTTGCGAAAAGTGAATGCCGGAAGGAAGGAAAACCTCCAAAATTAGCACCTCATTGGATTCGAACTCACAGCCAGCCTCAGATTCGCTCAGTCAGTTTCTGTTTCAAACCTTAGCCTATGACCCACCATGCAAGCCCAATCTACACGCCCAAGGACCATGAACCCATGCACATGCCCAAATCTCCCCAAATAAAGAAAATCCCAAGCAATTCACATGTGCAAATTCCCTCATCAACATTTTCAAATTTAACAAGATGTGAAATCCCATCCTCACCAATTTAAAAAGATTTGAGATATCCATCACCAAATTTGTGAGATTGTATTCCCAAAATAAGTGAGAATATATCTCCCAAATCAATGTGATTTATTTCCCTATTTTGGAGATCCTTTCAAAACTTTATAAAATGGACATTTTTCTTCATCATCAAGGAGGCTTTGGACAGCTAGACGCACAACCAAAAAAAAACCTTTGGAAGCTTGGGCGACAACAACATAAACAAAAACCCTAAGGCTCCATTCTTCTTATCACCGAAAACCTTAGGGAGTTTTTTCTTCTTGGGGAGCATCACCGAACAAGAACAAAAAAGAGAAACAAATCACCGAAAAAAAAAAACCAGGAAAAAAAAATAGCATTAACGTGAAACCAACATGAAATAGAAACAAGAATCAGCCTGAAAACAGTGAAACCGAAGCAGCAAGCCAGAACCGAAAATAATGAAATCAAAGCAGCAAACCAGAACCGAAAATAGTGAAACAGAGCAACCCAAAATCACCCAAAAATAGTCCCAAAAAACAGCCCAAAAATAACCAAAATAGCATCCCAAAAACAATCAAAACATCAGTAAAAAACAATCAAAACAGCAGCCCAAAACAACCAAAAAATAGCTAAAACAGCAGCAAAAAACAACCAAAAACAGCCCCAAGAAACAACCAAAATAGCAACCAGCGAAACAACAACCAGAAACAGCGAAACAGCAACCAGAAAACAATAAAACAGCAAGCAGAAATAGCAAAACAGCAAGCAGAAATAGCGAACTAGCGATCCTTCCGGCAACGACCTAACGCACTTATGATAAAGTAACTTAAGAGATAAGACCTGATGGTACCCTTTACCATATTTATTTTATAGTTCCGGACGCTGATGTCTGGCTGGACGTGAAATACGTCCAGCCGGGTATGCGAAGTCACACATCAAAGACGACCAAATTTCTGGTCACATTCTTTTATTTCTTCGGCATTTTGTTATTTATTTATTTTTTTATCTATTTAGTGCTATCCTTTTTATTTATTTATTTATTTATTTATTTTCATCGTTATTTTATTATTTTGTGTTTATTTTATTATTTATCTTTTCATCGTTATTTTATTTATTAATGTTGGTGATTATCAGCATATGTATGATTATGTTTTTTATGCCCGTTTACATTGCATTGATGATTATGTATGTTATTATTCCTTACGGTATTTCGGATGGAAACCCAGACGTAAATCCCGTAGTCGAATCCGAATGGACGGTAGTGCAGTCTGTACTTGGGATACAACTCCACGTACCATTCGGGAAATATTCATATATGCGTGATTAACCCCTTTTTTATTTTCTGTTTATTTATCGACGCTTTTCCCGCTTATCTTTGCTTATCATAGTTTTCGTTTCCGCATCTTGTACTTCTTAATTTAATACATTTTTTGAACTATATTATTGTGGTTATCACTTTGATTGGGTATGTTATTATGTCTTTATTCGCTTTTTTGCATGAATTGCATTACGACTTGACTATACCATTGTGTACACCTGTCCATTATACTGGTATAAGTAAGGGACCATTCCGAACCCAACGTTTTGAGGTCTTCCTTTATGAGGGGTGAGTGCGGTCTTAAATCTTTTCCCAGTTCACGCTGCGTGGCGACTCTTTTATTCTCCGGTTTAGTCATTCGCGGGCTAATCCGCACTCTCTACGGGCTACGAGCCCAATAGTGTCGTGGTCACCGAGCATCATAGACATAACGGTAAACCCCACTTCACTCCTACAGATGGCGACTCCACTGGGGTTAGAGAATCGACCATGAAACAATACCTTGTAGTATCCGTGGCTTTTGCTTTGGTTACCCAAGTCTCATATATTTTGCACACCCTTCTTACCCCAGATGGCGTCATGTATCGTGAAGTCGCTTTCACTCAAGGCGGTGGATCGTTATGTGATGATAACCATCACTCGTTGGCACGTACCCTATGGTATAAAAAAGGCGCGCTCACTTGGTCGCTCGAACCCTTGAGTGGGGAGACCTTGTTATGAGAAAACCTTCATCGATGAGAGCCTTATCCATACCCTTGTAAGCCCACATGCGAACCATAGTTATATGTCCTATAGAAGCTACCTTCATGCTTGTGTTTGGGCCCATTATCATTTGGATCCATTTGGACCTCTCGTCATAGGATATGAACTTGTTGGGCCACTTAAACTGGGACGAGTTTGTATCTCATGATGATTGGGCCAAAAGTTTTCAAAATGATAATTGACCACATTGTGTTTGGGCCCCCTATCATTTGAAGTTGTTTAGCCGCCTTATCGCAAAAGTGTAAACCTGTTGGGACTTTTCAACTGGGACAAGTTTACACCTCACGATAATCTGATTGAACGCTTTAAAATGATAACGGGTCAACTTGTATGAAAACCTTGATGGGCTTAGAAGGTCCAAACATGATCCGAATATGCCAGATGTATGAGTCCGATATCCACACTGGCTTTCATCTAGGAAGGGTACGCCTTGTTATGGCATATTTGTATACTTTTGGATATCTCTAAGTCCATCCCCGCCACAATCGTGATTACTGAGGGCCCAATTCGTCGTTTATAGACAATGGCACGATCCCATAATAGGCTTAGTCAATTTTATAAATGGGCGGTCTTTGTCTTTTACCAATGGAAAATGACTGAGGTAGCCAAGGTTCACCCCTGTAGCGTATGAGATAACAATTTTTTGTACCCCACATTGGTGCATAAAATAAGCCATACCTATGGCAGAAATGGACTTACCACGAGTGTGGGAGGAATAAGGTTGGAAGGATATATGCTGTTTTGATAACCACATGCGTCTCATGCATCTCATCCATCTCATGCATCACATGCATACATGTATCATGCTGACCCACTGTCTTAAAAGCCATCAATAACCACATGCATCTCATGCATACACGCATCATGTTGACCCATTGTCTTAAAATCCATCATAGATATCTGTTGGGTTAGAGAAGAATGAAGACTTGTCAAGAAAAAGTTAGCAACCATGGATGCATCAGACAGTGAAGGTTCTCGCATGGATCAATTGGAGACCAACATCACCAAAATTACCGAGCAACTACAAGCTTTGACCAACGCTATGGCTAATCTGACAGAACCCCGCACAGTGGGAACATAAAACAATGAGGATGGAAGGCGTGAGGAGCCCCCAAATAGGGTGAACGAAGAAATCCTTATTTTTGATAATGACATGGCTGAGTATGTCGCGAGAATGATAGCTGAGCCTCAGGCAGAGTTACAGAAACTCAGAGAACAAGTAGAGTCAATTACCCGCAAGATGAAGGGAAAACATGAGGATCTGTTAGACTATTATGCAATGACTTTCGAAGAACAGTTGTCTCCCCAGTTCAAGATGTCTGATATGACCAAGTTCAATGGAAACAGAGATCCTAGGGTCCCTATCTGAAAATATGTTTCAATGATGAGTTCAGTGGGTTTGTCGAAGTGCTAGGTGCAGAAGATGTTCGGGATGTCACTGGAAGGGGCACCCGTAGTATGGTATCATGGCCTGGAGAAAAAGGTAAAGGATGACTGGAGGGCATTAGCGGAGGCCTTTCTGAACCAATATGTCACGGACATGGAGATAGACTTGTCGCTCTATGACCTACAAAGACTATGATAATAGAATGCAAAAATAAAATAGCCAACTATCAATAATCAAGACATAGACTTATTACAATGCAATTCAATTTAAAACCTAACATCCAACAATCTTGAAGTCGATGAAAATTTCGAACTATTCCTTTGAAATAACAACATACCAGTGAAAAGTAAAGGAAAAAGAAGAAATAAAGTTGTAGAACGTTGCACATACATGAACGATGCACATATATAAACTATATAAATAAGTATGTGTTGGAGTTTTGGGCGAAGGGCGCAGCGGAAGCGCGGTTCGGGCGAAATCGTAATTTTAAAACTTTTTCAAAATACCGAATATATTATTCAATATCTAATATGAATAATTTATTCATATTTCACCTAAACACATTTATTCGATATCAAATAACGACATAAATATATATATGAAACGTCGCGAAACTTTTACGAAAAATATTTTTCCGCAAAATGACATAAAATGCGTTTTTGACAGAACCGACCACCCAACACTTATGGGGACTGCCCAGGTCAACCCCAATAGTCTTAGGGCAATTCATGGGCTGCCCGAACAGTGACAACTCACTGTTTGGACAGCCGTCACCCGGTTAGCTCAAAAGTCACCCGGTAACGCCGTTTTCCACCGTTTTCGCTTATTTCAACTCCGAAACACTTTCTGACAATTTTTCAAACTCCCAAAACACATCCAATACATTCATATGACATCAAATTCATCACAAAATTTCCATTTTACTCATATCTGATCTAGAAACCGAAATTACCAAATTTCATGCTTTAAATCCAATTTTTCAACATTAATCAAATTAATCTCAACACCAACCAAAGTCACCATACACGAAGCACCCAAGAACAATTCTAGGTGTTACAAGAGTGGTCATCACACTCTAGAATGAAAACATGTCATCTAATGAACAAATTGGACTAATATTACAATAATTTCATCCAAAACTACTTCACACATGCATAATACTTCCATCTTCATACACCAAAACCAAAAGCCCCAATTCTAAGGAACAAAAGGAATCCTAGAACCATTCTAACAATTTAAGAAAACAAGAAACAAATTTCCTAGCTTAGGGATTAAGGATTACCCTTTAATCTCCAATTTCCTAAATTTGTTTCCTTGAATTTCCTTTCATTTTCTTCATGGTTTCATCAAACCAATCTTAGGGCTTCGTTAGGAAGGTGGTTCGGCCATTGATGAAGAATATTAGAGAGAAAACAAATTTTTTCTTTTTAAATTCCTTTTGACTGACTTTGGCATAGTGAATAAGGGCAAATTGGTCATTTTTCACTTTAATCATATTAAATAAATTAAACTTTATAATAGCAAATCAATTTGCACACACAAAACTTAATTAAATCATGCCATGTGTCACCAATAATAATTGGATAAATTTCATAACATTTATGAAAAAAGTTTATTAATTAATCATTTAAATATTTAACAATTAAATATTCAAATAATCAATTAATATAATTATTATTACATATGTATTTTTATTTACAATAAATAACAAATACATATATTTATGGCGTGTGTCAAAATCTCATTTGACGAATAATTAATGTGTATCTAATCGTATTATGTATCAAATACAAATACAGAATAATTACGATAGGCCAAAATCCCATAATGCATGTGTTATCGTTTAACCGATTAAACGATTCAAATTAACTCACTTAATCTGATGAAGTATTATGAATAATCTGTATTATTCATATCGCGTTGCCCAAGTGCTCAACAAGTACACTTCATATTATGAGACTCTCTAAGTTTATGTTTATCCGTCACGAAATCCAATTTCGTGTCCATAATCCACCCACTCATGGATTATGACGACCATAGATAATCTCGCTAAACTATGCAAGCCGAGGAAATTGCATACGTATAATCCCTCCGTCACAGGCTATCCATTTTATACATGGGGTATAGATAAAAATGTCAAACCCGTTCAGTATAATATAGTCGACTTTCAATTTACGATCTCTAAATAACACTCGGAAGTAATTTCCGAAGTTATACCACGACCATGGATTTACTAGATCGTAAACACACGATGATACCTATGCCCTGTACAAAGGACTGACGGATCCTATCTTGATATGTACTGGATATCATGAGCATCAGTCCACACCCAACGAACAGGTGGAGGTCTGATCATGAATAGATCGGTTACGTAACTGCCATCAAAGTGTGGAGGATCACTCATATATCCCACTGTGGTATCTCAAGTCGAAGGACCACTATCCTCGCTCAACTCGAGAAGATTCCTATTGACGTTGGTGTACCATCTATTAGGAAATCTTCAGTAAGTCGTTCAATGTTTATCAAATAAACACCTACATGTCTATACGAGTCTCCCGAGACTCATGGTTCATTGGGATAAACCATCAGATTAAGTAACTATATACGACATCTACTGGTCTCAGCAGATTTTACTAACCGACCGTGTTAGTAAATCTTGACCAGGAACTTTATTTAAGGATATACATCTTATAGTGTGCTTCCCAATGTCAATTACAAACTACATTGTAAGTGCGCACTATATTGTAAATCCTAGGGTCTTTGTCTAATATACACATATCACTAAACCAGATTTAGTTTCGATCTAATCATAATCAGATATCTAATCGTAATTAGATCGAATAAGTGTATAAAAGACAAGGGTGCTACCATCAAATTAGTAATATTATGGAAAATAGAATTGCTCGTATTTATGAATTGGACATAAATATGATCCGGATTGGCACTCTGAGCACCAACCCTAACAATTTCTCCCACTTGCTCTAGTGCCAATCCATGGTATCATATACATATCTCAATGTATATCACATACTAATTGGCCTCAAGAGCACACCTAGCACTCAAGAGGTAGGCAACAACAAGTAAGTCTACTTTAACAAATTGAGTCCGTCCAACAAACTCAATTATTTTCCTTAACCAGCATCATTCATATTTTGTAGAATCCAAATTCTACATCAATATGACTCAGACACTATATCAGTTCTGTGCTATAGCTGCTGAGTTGTCTAAGTATATATGGATCAAATCCAAAATACTATAAGACAACCACAAGCACAAAACTAATATCAACACTTCTAATCATTGAGGTCACTATGCAACTTCATAAGTCAATACTTCAAAGGTTTCGACTGATTCCACTAATTCAGTAGAATCAACAGTGACATTCCCACTGCATCTTTTCTGACTTTATATGACATAGACTATCTAATGTCATAATTAGGATCAAAACTAAACTGACCTTATGATTGTAGACTAAATTCTACATGAATAATAAACTTGTTCTTAATATCTCAAAGATCACAAAGAACATGTTTCAAGATCCATCATATGGTCTACATTATATCAAAATAACTCGTAACAATTATGATTAAATTGATATCATTAATCGCACATAATATAATATTCATTACACCATCTTCATATGACGCATAAGATTGACTAGACATTCTAATCAATCTCATTTTCGAAAAAGGAATCATCCTTTATAAAAGATGAATACTATATATATAAAAGACACATTAACTGTCAAATAGTTATACTAATTGTCATACTGATAGTCTTACTGTGTCCTTTATTAGATCATATCTAATGCGTGACTAATGAGAGTTTCTCACAAGTCTCTTAGTTTTATATCAAATATGAAACTTTATATCAAATATAACAGAGACCACTCCCACTACTTTCACGGAGAAAAAAAGACTTAGGATATATAATACTAGAAAGAAGTTTGTATGCTCCCACTGACCCTAATGCAAATAAGTATTCTCTATACTTTGATAAAATCAGACAATCTGATTGTATCAAAATTAGAGAACACATATTTTCGGAAAGCTCACATAAGTCTACAATAGGCTCTATAAACTAGTATATCAAATTGTGATCTTAGCAGAATACAAACTCTAAGGCCATTCTAGAATGAACTCTTCAAACAAAGAAACCATGATATATCTCTCATTCGAAGAAATCACTCAAGAACGCCATTTTGCATTCTTTAGCCAAAATACAAAGTTTAATATCAACATTAACCAATAGATATTTAATTGTTCAAGTAGTACGACTAGAGACAGGTATTCTCAGAATCTACAATAGACTGCTGAGTATAATCTTTCTCACTGTCATACTATAAAAGTCAAACCTTTATCAAGCTTACTTTGCTTTTGCTGCGCAAATAATTTGCACATTTTATGAACTATTCATAACGAAAGTCTAATCAAGTTCAAAACTTGATCGTAGTAAGCTACGAACAATTTTAGATCTATGGTTCAATGGTAATTTCCGAAGTCGACATCAAATATCGCTCCCACTATAAGTTATAGGATAATTTTCTTTAATAAGAAAACATCAGAACCAATAAGTATCAAATACTTCGCAAATGATTCTTTCATCCTAATGGACTTATAC
The DNA here is from genome assembly GCA_019454045.1 of Zanthoxylum bungeanum. Classification (NCBI taxonomy): domain Eukaryota; kingdom Viridiplantae; phylum Streptophyta; class Magnoliopsida; order Sapindales; family Rutaceae; genus Zanthoxylum; species Zanthoxylum bungeanum. Next base: position 23,478 of record SKCR01034873.1, read on the forward strand.
AAAAGATATCATAGGGTCATTTCATCTTATTAATTATGTAGTTCCATTACAGTTTATCACTCTCACATTTGACTTCAATAAATCAAGTCTTTTCTACAATTGTCAACATCTGATGTTAACATACCAAGTATTAAAACTATTTTATTGCTCGGGGTCGTAGAAAAGATATTCTATCAAATAGAATACAATATTCTATTAAATAGAATAAATGATAAACTTTCCTTGTACCTCCGAGGCGCAAATACTTTCCATTATATAACAATTATACAAAAGAAAGTTTCAAATCTCAAACTTTTTAAGATTCGAATTTTATACTATACATATTATATATGTAACTGTAAAAACGAATAGAACCTTAATTAAAGAGTTGGATTAATGTTACTGGAGCATAACCTAAGAGTATTGAAAACTAATTCGGTAACACTCAATATCATCGAATCAAATCATATAAGATTCAATTTCTCTCATTGACCAATTCCATCAAGATGGAATCGTGGAAGTTTAATATTGAGTAAAAATCACATTCAGTAAATAACTTTAGAACTAATTGCCTTAAATTCATATGTTTGATCATATCAAACATCTTCGAACAATTCAAAGACTCACAATGAATTTTGAAGATATAGTTTTCAACACTACAAATAAAATATCTTTGAACCATTCAAAATATTGTATCCGCGTTCTATCAGAAAACATATCGAAAGTTCTTGAACCATTCAAGATGTTCAATATATTTTCTTTTAGAAACACGCAACTAAGTCATGGCAATTCATTAACTAAGTTACGGAGTAAAGAAAACTATTTAAGGCAATTTCTAATTCATTAAACTATATACATCCAATGTATTAGTTTAATAAATTTGTGGTCCAATGACGATCATCGGTTAAATGAGATTTAATCACATCCTGAATACAATATTCATTAAATGGATAAGGATATATGGTGTGATCTCGTATTAGACCATCCTTTACCAAACGGAATAAGCATCTAATGATTTTTATGATAAAATCTCATAAAGCACAGTTCTAAGTTATTTATTTAACCGAACATTTTCTTAATGTTTATCTTTTCATTAATGACACTATTAGTCATATTAAAATATGTAACAACTGTTTATAAAGAACAAGTAACTATCCAATAGTCGCAAATTCTGATATCAAATATCAAAACAGTTATTAAACATTATTTTAAATAACTAGACAGGGTATCTGGTACCAATACCTACAGTTGTCGTATTGTGAGAATCAACATCTCTATACAGAACTATACATATCTCATTTTTTAGCTTTATAATTTACGTTCAATTATTCACAACAATTGCAAATGATTGATTAGCAAACTGTGTCAGACACGTGACTTTTAAAAGTCACTAAAACCAAGAAATGTCATTATAAGATAAACAAATACTAATGAGGTTTTCTTAATGCCAGTCAAGAATCTCGAGACATGAACTAATTCAAGTCAATTCTTACTGCATAAGAAACTATTCTAACTAGATAACTATCCTAAAGCAGATATCCTTTTAGATTACCTAATCGTGACTTAGTAACTAAGTCACAAACCATCTTGATTTTCAAGAAAATTGGAACAACAGTTCCCAATGGTTTTAACTAATCTAACAATATCTAAGTCTACTGTCTTTCTAGAACCTATTCTAGAATTACGCAACCAAAAGTAAAGTCAGAAAACCTATTCAAGTAATAAGCATGTAGTGGATTAGAAGTATAAATCTATAAACAATATAGAATAAAAGAAAACGAAGCATAATTTTCCATAAAATTATGCACTGCCTTAGTTATGGATTTTTAACCCAGCAGTGTTTCCCACTATTGTTCGTAATATCGTACTCCCCAACGGACAACAAGAATTCAATAATAAAATCGAATTCCATAGTGAGAGTAGGATCCCATGAATATATTTCGACTCACAACTTTGGAACGATCTCGCCTACGTATATTTATTAGGTAGACAACTCATTGTCAATCACTCACCAGTGACTCCTGATTTTGGTCCTGATCGTTTCTCATTATGACAGCTTTGGCACGTTCATAAGGAGGCGTATCAAGGCTTCACTTGTCAATGACAAACTCAAGCTACCGATGTAGTCTTGACAGCTTTGGCACGTTCATGATTTCCACTTTCACTTGAATTTGTCTAGTATCAATATACAACCGACATGGATAAAATCCCATAACCTACACCCTCACAGCTTTGGCACCATATCAGATGCAGTTATAGAAAGATACCCATAAACTGTAATGACAAGACGGACCAAGAAACATGTATCCAATACACGTCACTTTACAGCCTTATTTTAAACGGGGATTTTCCTCAAGAAGCTATAATTTACATCAAGTGCAGAATTTTAATCTAAATCATTTTCTAAACAATTCAATTCAAGCTTAAAAAACATAACTCAATTTAACCATTAAATTTCTGTTAGGTTTCTGTTAGCGTAGAATCGAAAAGTAAAGAAACTTATAGATTACATGCATGTGTGAACATTAAAATTGGATTAAATATCAAATATCAAGCATGAATAATTTAATGGATGAAGCATCAGACCTGCCCTGATACCATTTTTATTGGGGTTTTGGACGAAGGGCGCAGCGGAAGCGCGGTTCGGGAGAAATCGTAATTTTAAAACTTTTTCAAATTACCGAATAAATTAATCAATATCTAATATGAATAATTTATTCATATTTCACCTAAACACATTTATTCGATATCAAATAACGACATAAATATATATGAAATGTCGCGAAACTTTTACGAAAAATATTTTTCCGTAAAATGACGCAAAACACGTTTTTGACCGAACCGACCACCCAACACTTATGGGGACTACCCAGGTCAACCCCCATAGTGTTAGGGAAATTCATGGACTTCTTAAAAAGTGATGAACTCACTGTTTGGACAGCCGTCACTCGGTTGGCTAAAAAGTCACCCGATAACGCCGTTTTTCACCGTTTTCGCTTATTTCAACTCTGAAATACTTTCCGGTAATTGTTCCAACTCCCAAAACATATCCAATACATTCATATGACATTAAATTCATCACAAAATTTCCAGTTTACTCAGATCTGATTCAGAAACCAAAATTACCAAATTTCATGCTTTAAATCCAATTTTTCAACATTAATCAAATTAATCTCAACACCAACCAAAGTCACCACACATGAAGCACCCAAGAATAAATCTAGGTGTTACAAGAGTGGTCATAACACTCTAGAATGGAAACATGTCATCTAATGAAAAAATTGGCTAATATTATAATAAATTCATCCAAAACTACTTCACATATGGATAATTGATGAGCGGAAAATATATCAATATTTACCACTCCTTTTACTTAATATTTTGTTTAGTTTCTCGGGTTTGATGAACGTTTTGATGTGTTTTAGTTTATTTTACAGATAAAATAATATTGGGACATAATGAAATCATTTAGGACGAAATGTGGGTCAAATAAGGGCAAAAATTGGACTTGACATATTAATTTTGGAGATTGGAAACTTGAAAGGGCGTTTTAACGAAGTGCCGTTTTGGAAATTCCAGTTTTGTGCATCTGTCGTAGTTTGGGCATAACTTTTTACTCCGATATTGGATCGAGCTGATGCAAGTTCCAGATTAAAGAAGACTCAAAGATCTACAGCTTTGAAAGACAAAATAATTTCGAATTATGAATATTTCATGCCCGAAATTGATGAACCATCCAGAAGTGTGTTGTGTGTAATTATTAATGTCACTTTCAATCATTTTCAAAGCAAACAATAAATTAATAAATAAATAATAAAAATTATCAAATCATCACCAAACATGATAAGAGATTAGTGGAACAATTAATAATGGATTTGGTGGAGCAATTAGTGGAGCAATTAGTGGAGCAATTAATAATTGATTTGGTGGATGATTTGATGGAGGCAAAATTTTGCCTATAAATACCAAGCCATTTCATTTGTAAATTCATACTTTCTTCTAAGGAATTCCTTAAGAATACTAAGAAAATTGTATCTTGTTTGTTTATTTACAGCTTTTAGTAATTAATTTCCGCTTTTGTACTTTCTTTTCTTTACTTTTCAGTTTTTACTTTCCACAATTTACTTTTACGCACAATACTTTTCTTTCTTTAATTTTCAGTTTTTACTTTTCAGTAATGAGGAGGTAACTCCCCTTTGCTGGGGTAAAAGGTAAAACTTTTATTACAAATATTTAGATTAATCTCCCTTAATTATAATATATAAACTAGTTAAAACCTTACTTAACGATGATACCGCCATATTGGTCGGTTGGTAATTATTTAAATTGGTTTTAACCTAACTAAACTGGATACCGCTTGATTGGTCGGTTGGTAATTAATTATTAATTTGAATTAATCTGGATACCGCCTATATGGCTGGTTGGTAATTATCATGCAAAGTTAATATATTATATTAATGGAGATATCTAAAATAGAAGTAATAAAAGTGGATCTTTTTACCTCAACATTTTATTTTATTGTAATTTTACTTTATTTACTTTTCAGCAATTTACTTTCAGCAATTTACTTTTCAGCAATTTACTTTTCAGCAATTTACTTTTCAGTAATTTACTTTCAGAATTTACTTTTCAGCATTTAATTTTCAGTATTTAATTTCAGCATTTACTTTCAGCATTTACTTTTCAGCATTTAATTTTCAGTATTTAATTTTCAGTATTTTACTTTATGTCTTTTTATTTTATTTAAGTTTTTTTTACTACCCATAAATATGTGTCGTAACTAAGCCAGTTATCTGGGGTTGTGATGAAATCCAATATCACCGGTTTATAAGGGGTTAAATTATAGTTTGGGTAATTTAAAGGTTTACTTATTAAGTCTTAAGCTTAATGCGTCTTGTTAATTGGCCACTAATAAGATTGATGTGTTAAATCTAAAATAAACTTGACAAAGGAATTTTAGGTTTCAGCCTTAGACTTAATAGCCCACGATCTTCCTTGAGGATAGATAACCCTTTAATAGATTTCCTTACAGGATAGACATATACATGTCGGGCGGGGGTAGCCATAATTGGAACTTAAACTTAATGAATCCAGATAATTTGGTTGATATAGACATATGGTTCAATTGGGTTAAACTGAGTATTTGCGTCTGACCATCGACAGAGGCTTTTGCATAATTTAGTGTTCCAGGTTAGTAAACCGATTTATTACACAAACATAAAATAACCACTTCATCTTTAAAATGATATTGGAAGAAATCACAACCCTAGATAGTTTTTAATAATGAATTTTCTTAAACTTACATTCGAGCAATTTTATTTACTTGTTTTTAAATTCAAAACCTTCATCATTTCAAATCAATCAATCAACCTGTTAGATACTAGTAATCATTTGACCTCATAAAATTAATAGATTATGTATTAAGTCCTCGTGGGATCGATACTTTTTATACTACTTGAACGATACGTGCGCTTGCGTTATACGCGTGTGTAAGCACCGGTTAAGTTTTTGGCGCCGTTGCCGGGGACTTATTTATCTTTCACTATTAATTTTGGGGTTAGATACGTTACTTGTATCTAATTTCTTTTTACTTATTATTTTTGTTTTCTTGTGTTTCAGGTTCTCAGAAACTACATGAGACGAACCAGAAGCTTTGAACTCCAATCGCTTGACCCAGAAATTGAAAGAACCATCAGACAGTTGAGAAGGGAAAGTCGAGAAGGCCAAGAAGCAATTATTAACATGGAACCTGAACCTTTGAACATTGCACGACCGATTCCCACACGAGACAGAACCATTCCAGTGGTTGACAGACTCATTTCTTGTATTGTACTTCCTCCATTGCCAGCAAATGAAGGTGACATCAAAACATGCATCCAGATGATTTAGCAGTCAGTACAGTTTGGGAGGAATGCAACTGAAGATCCTAATGCCCACATCAGCAACTTCCTGGAAGTTTGTGATACTTTCAATTACAACCGAGCAGCTGAAGAAGCAATGAGACTGTGGGTTTTTCCATTTTCCCTGAAAGACAGAGCTAAAGGTTGGCTACATTCACTACCAGTAGGTTCCATCACAACTTAGAACACTCTAGCCATAAAATTCCTTGCAAAGTACTTTCCACCAGCAAGAACTGCAAAGTTGAGGAATGACATCACATCTTTTGTACAACAAGATTCAGAATCCCTTTGCGAAGCTTGGGAAAGATTCAAAGATTTACTCTGGAAATGTCCTCATCATGAGATCAAAGTGGCTACAAGTCCAAACCTTCTACAATGGACTTTCTGGAATAATGAGAACCACAATTGATGCTGCTGCTGGAGGAGCTTTGATGGCAAAAGGAGAAGATCAAGCCTGTGACTTAATTGAAGAAATGGACAACAACAATTCTTTATGGCCAACAGAAAGGAGCATGATCCAAAGAATTGCAGGAATTTATGAAGTTGGAGCCAACACAGCACTAGATTCCAAGATGGATGTGATGTACAAATGTCTAGAAACACTTAGCACGCAAGTTGTGAACATCACTGGAACCACAAGTTCACCATATGAAGGAGTACCAGAACCAATTCAACATAAAGAAACAGTGAACTACGTTAACAATTTCAACAGACAGGGGAATAAGCCATATTCCAACACCTACAATCCAGGGTGGAGGAATCATCCCAATTTTTCATGGAGCAACAATTCAGGGCAAATAAACAACCCACCACCCGGATTCCAGCAACAGAACAAAGGCCAGGAGCATGAAAAAGAACTAGGAATAATAGAAGTGCTGGCTCAGTTGAAGAAGCAAGAAGCAAAATATGATGCTTTAGCAGCTATGGTTCAAAATCAAGTAGCATTGAATCAAAGCCATTCAGCCTCTATTAAAGCACTGGAAAATCAAATGGACAACTGGCCAATGCTCAGAGTTACAGACCGCCAGGTACCCTTCCTAGTAACACTGAACCAAATCCGAGGAACATGGGAAATGAGCAATGTCATGCCATCATGTTAAAAAGCGGTACTGAAATCAACAAAGATATTGGAATCAAGGCAACAATTGAAGATATTCCAAAAGAAACAAAGCAACAGATGGAGGAAAAAGAAGCAAAGGAAAAAGAACAGATCACTCCACCTCCATCTTTTCCTCAGCGTCTTCAGAAAAACAAAATGGACAAGCAGTTTGCTCGTTTCTTGGAGGTGTTCAAAAAGCTGCATATCAACATTCCATTTGTAGAAGCGTTGGAACAAATGCCCAGCTATGCCAAATTTATGAAAGACATTCTTTCACGAAAGTGAAGATTGGGAGATTACGAGACAGTAGCATTGACAGAAGAATGCAACGCCATCATTCAGAGAAAACTTCCTCCAAAGTTGAAAGATCCCGGCAGTTTCACTGTACCTTGCACCATAGGAGAACATGACTTTGGTAAGACTTTATGTGATTTAGGTGCAAATGTTAACTTGATGCCTTTTTCTATTTTCAGGAAACTGCAAATTGGAGAAACAATGCCCACTTTAGTCTCTCTACAACTTGCTGATAGAACGCTCGTATTTCCAAGAGGCGTAGTTGAGGATGTGCTGGTCAAGGTTTACAAATTCATTTTCCCAGCAGATTTTATTGTCATTGATATGGAGGAAGACGCAGACGTGCCAATCATCCTTGGGAAACCATTCTTGGCTACAGGTCGAACCATTATTAATGTACAAAAATGAGAATTAACCATGAGGGTACATGACCAAAAAGTAACATTCAATGTTTTCAAGGCCATGAATTTCCCAGATGATGAAAAGAAGGATGAATGTTTCAGACTTGATGTGATACACAGTACCATTCAGAACTCCAATGCAATGCAAAGTTCTACTGACAAACTTAAAACATGTCAATTGCCAATGGAGCCTGAAGATAAAGCGTCTTGTGCACTGAAAAAGCCAATTCTTGCACTACAAACAACAAAAGAGAAAAAGTTCCACCAGCTCAACGAATTGGAGGAATTTCACAATCAGCCTTTTGAGGATGCCAAATTGTACAAAGAAAAGGCCAAAAAGAGACAAGATGATATGTTAGTACGCATACAACTGGAACCAGGGCAGAAGGTACTATTAAACAAATCAAGGGTGAAATTCTTCCCATGGAAGCCAAAATCACGGTAGTCAGGTCCATTTCTGATCACCAAGGTTTTACCAGACAAAGCCGTTGAGATACATGATCCTGACTCCAACAAAACTCTCAAGGTTAAAAACAAGCGTGTTAAGCACTACTGGGGAGAATCATTTGAGCGACAAAAAGAAAGTGTCACACTTTCAGATCCAGCATAAACGTTCGAGCAGTCACGTCTAGCTGATGACTTTAAACTTAGCGCTTGCAGGGAGGCAACCCATGCAATTTTTGTATATATTGTGATTTGGTGTGATTTAAATTTGGTGTGTTTAGTTTTTGCAGATTAAGACATTTCAGGATGGAAGAAGTTCTCGCAAATCTTCACAAACAATTTCCTTCTCTCCCTCAAAACTCTCTGATGAAAGTCTACAAAGCTCGTTTGGAACGGATGAGATTACTAACAATCCATGGTGTTCCTAATGACATTCGTTGGGTAATTGAAGCACGAGTCCGATTGGCAGGTGAGTCTTCTGACTCTTTTATTTCACATCTGCATGGTTTTGGAAGAAGCACCTATGCAAAGAAACGTAGAGCTAAACAAATGGGTGTTTGTTACAAATGTGCACGCTGGAATTGCAATACTCGTTAACGTTCTTTAGGAATGGTGTATGATAATCGCGAAGACAAAATTAAATTCATTAGGGATGACTTGAGTAAGGAGTCTTTAGATGATATATCTTCAACTATTGAGATGCATCCCAATGGATATGTTCACATAGCTATTTGCAAATTACATACACAATTTTAAAAAGAAAGACAACAGTTAAGTCTAGAGAATCTGACTCAAAAAGACCCTGTTTGCCAGTTTATAAGAAAATTGGATGTGAAACTTGTCCCTGACGCATAGACGTCAATCAAGCCGCTACTTTTCTTGTACATATTATATCTCTTTGTCTTTTCCTAATAATTGTAATTTATTTTGTTGTTTTCTTTTATTTTCTCCGACAGGATCCAGACCTTTTTGACTATCACGATATTATTTTGCTACTAATAGTCATTTGGAAGATACTTGTGCTATTTTTACTCACCATTTTCAGGTCTTATAAATTCAACTCATCATTGTACTTTTGAAGACATCTAGAGTAAAATATGGAAGTCACTTCAAGAAGACGAGTTGAAAACATCTGTGTGTTTTGCGGTAGTAGTGTTGGTACTAAACCACAATAAGTAGAAGCAGCACAAGAATTGGGTGGAGTCTTAGTTGCAAGGAATATGCACTTAATATATGGCGGGGGTAATCTTGGACTTATGGGGATCGTTTCAAAGGCTGTACAGGAAGGAGGCAGTCACGTTTTGGGAATCATCCCAAAACCCTTGGCAGAGGCAAATCTTATTGAACCATCAAACGGAGAGGAACTGATCGTGCCAGGTATGTCTGAACGATCAGTCCACACCCAACGAACAGACGGAGGTCTGATCATGAATATATCGGTGACGTGACTGCCATCAAAGTGTGAAAGATCACTTATGTATCCCACTGTGGTATCTCAAGTCGAAGGACCACTATGCTCGCTCAACTCGAGAAGATTCCTATTGACGTTGGTGTACCAACTATTAGGAAATCTTCAGTGAGTCGTTCAGTGTTTATCAAATAAACACCTATATGTCTATACGAGTCTCCCGAGACTCATGGTTCATTGGGATAAACCATCAGACCAAGTCACGATATACGACATGTACTGGACTCAACAGATTTTACTAACCGACCCGTGTTAGTAAATCTTGACAAGGAACGTTATTTAAGGATATACATCTTATAGTGCGCTTCCCAATGTCAATTAAAAACTACGTTGTAACTGCACACTATATTATAAATCCTAGAGTCTTTGTCTAATATACACATATCACTAAACCATATTTAGTTTCGATCTAATCATAATCAGATATCTAATCGTAATTAGATCAAATAAGTGTATACAAGACAATGGTGCTACCATCAAATTAGTAATATTATGGAAAATAGAATTGCTCGTATTTATGAATCAGACATAAATATGATTCGGATTGGCACTCTGACCACCAAACCTAACAATATAATCATAAAAATATTAGGATCTTAGAAACATAAAACATTCAAGTATCGATATTTTCTCCCAGTTTTTTGTCACGAAATGACAATGGTTAAGAGCAATAAACACCAACCTACATCACATAGAAAACCATGCAGTATCAGCAACAGCAGCAACATATACAAAATTCTCCCCCTTACTAACAGCACATCTCATTTAGTAAAAAGAAACACATAGGAAGAAAATTAGACAAAACATGAAAGATGCAATGCTAAAAAAATAATTGATGCAATGATAAGTAATGAAAACATGCACACAAATGAAATGAAAAACATGACAAGCAATGACTCAAAATAATATTTTAAGCAATTATAATAATGCCCAGTTAATATTCAGCTACTTATGACATATGATATTATGAAACATGTCAATTCATGCTCAAGAACACACGCATGCATGTGATTTAAACACCAAAACATAACAAGCACTTGCGTGAAAAAATAAGTGCACAAATAGTCAAAGCTTAAAATCTTATTTTACGAGCATGATTATGCCAAAGAATTCATATCTCAAGAGATACCAAGTGCACTGAATTGTTTTTGAAACCCAGCACCATCAAGACCTGAAAATAAACAATATTTGTTGCATGCTATTATTTTATGTTGGGAATTTAGCATACGATATGTGGCGAAAAATTAAATTTTTTCAATTTTAAACTAAATTTATAATCCAAGATCTTTATTAATTTTCATGTTTCATGTTATTATTTATATTTGAAACCATAAATAAAGAACTTACCTTAATCCTTTACTGCCAATCGAGTTTTAAACAATACTCGACTCACTCCTCGTATAATCTTCAGAGCCACCAAAATATTTGACCTCCAACGGTATTCACACAAAGTAGAGAGTTAAGGACTTTGGATTTCTCAAATCCAAGATTATGTAGGTTTCTTTTCTTTAGTGCTAACTTAAGAAAAGAAACTTGTTTTAGGGTTTTAGGGAATTTTGGGAATATAAAGAATTTTGCTTTTATTAAAAACAAATTCTTTAATTAAAGAAAATAAATTTCTCAAACCTCACCAAATTGCACTCTAACGTGAATGGCTATCACCATAAAGGAATTTATAGATTTTAGAATTGAGTTGATTTGATCCTAACCAATTTAGGATACTATAAATCTAAAATTATAATCTAATATAAACACTTTGCTTAATTATATTTCAACCTATATATTTTTAGAAATTATAAAATGACCCTTTTACTTTTGAAAATTATAAAACAACCCCTAATTTTCAGATTTGTACTTCGGCCCATAATTTTCAGAATTCCATTTTTCATTCATAATTTCTGAAATTACGAATTTGTTCCAAAGTTTAAGAACTTAATATTTAAGTCTTAAAACTTAATTTTGTATAATTTATCCTCAACTCCTCAATATTTTAAAGTGTGTGACCCATTAGGTTCTTTCTTATATTGGCAATGGAGATAGTTATAGACTTTATAAGTTAGATAAATTAATTGAATTCATTTATCCTCAATTAACTCATTAATTAAGAAACTAATTTCCATAGATCAAAAGTAGCATCTATCAATGCTTCATGATGTTGGGCCGGTTTTGGGACCTCTAGGATCGGATCGGTGCCCTGCGTAACGGAAATGAGTCTAACCCGTGGTAATTAAGTATGGTATATTTTTAAATATTTTAATAGACCACTTATACCCTCACAATAATGACGGTATTGGGCATAAGTAATAAAAAATCATTCATTTTCGTATTGACAAGACAGACCATCCGGTAATGCTCCAATATTATTAATACTATTACTTAAAATAAAGTAATCACCTAATCACGAGAGATTTATGACAATCAAGTCCTTAACATGCTTGGATCAAAATAAAAATTTTAATTTAAAACATACAATGCATATCCAATATGAATTATGCATAATGAAATTAAAATTTGCAGAGGCATAGATTCAAATACATGTGTTGTGTGGTTAAAACCTGCTCTGATACAATTCTCTTGGGGCGGTTGTGGGACCCCTAGGGTTGGATCAATGCCACATGGAGTGTAAATGGGTCTAACCTATGGTAATTGAGCATGCGTGTATTTTTAAATATTTTGATGGAATATTATATTCCATTACGAGTGTATAGGAAAAAATCAGACACGAATCAGAGTTCGGAAGAACCTCAACGAGAGAAAACCGGGTCCTACGAGTGGTGTGCACCTAGCGCGCATAGCGCACTCAGACATCTTGCGCATATTGCGCAAGCATGAGTAGCTGCTTGCATTGTGTTGCAGCAACTGTGCTGTGCATTTTGATCATTCATTTTTTTAAATCCTTAAACATATTTAAAAACACCACCCAAAATAATTTTAATTTCAAAACAAAATATTAGGGTTGGTGCTCGAAGTGCCAATCCGGATCGTATTTATGTCCGATTCATAAATACGAATAATGTATTTTTCTATAACATTACTTATTTAATGGTAGCATCTCTTGTCCTTTATATACATATTCAATCTAATTACGATTAGATATCTAATTATGTTTAAATTGAAAATAAATCTGATTTAGTGATACGTGTATATTGGACAAAGACCCTAGGATTTACAATGTAGTGCGCAATTACAATGTAGTTTCTAATTGACACTGGGAAACGTCACTATAAGTTGTATATCCTTAAATAAAGTTCCTGGTCAAGATTTACTAACACGGGTCGGTTAGTAAAGTACGCTGAGACCAGTACTTGTCGTATATCGTGACTTGGTCCGATGGTTTATCCCAATGAACCATGAGTCTCGGGAGACTCGTATAGACATGTAGGTGTTTATTTGAAACACTGAATGACTCACTGAAGATTTCCTAATAGATGGTACACCAACGTCAATAGGAATCTTCTCGAGTTGAGTGAGCATATTGGTCCTTCGACTTGAGATACCACAGTAGATATATGAGTTATTCTCCACACTTTGATGGCAGTTAAGTCACCGATCTATTTAGATCAGACCTCTGCCTGTTCGTTGGGTGTGGACTAATACTCATGATATCCAGTGCGTATCAAGATAGAATCTGTCATTCCTGTGTACAGGGCATATGTATCCTACACGTATTTGCGATCTAGTAAATCCATGGTCGTAGTATAACTTCAGAAGCGAGTTCTGAGTGTTATTTAGAGATCATAAATTTTAAAGTAGACTATATTATACCATAAGGATTTGACGTTCTTATCTATATCCCAAATATAATATGGATAGCTTGTGATAGAGGGATTATACGTATGCAATGACCTCGACTTGCATAGTTTAGCAAGATTATCTGTGGTCGTCATAATTCATGTGGGTGAATTATGGACACGAAATTGGATTTCGTGACGGATAAACCTAAACTTAGAGAGTCCCATAATATGAAGTGTACTCGTTAAGCATTTGGGAAACGCGTTATGAATAATATAGATTATTCATAATACTTCACCGGATTAAATGAGTTAATTCGAGTCGTTTAAACAGTTAAACAAAAATACTTGCATTATGGGCATTTCAGTCAATTGATAATTAATGTGTATTCTTAATTGATACAAAAGTTGATTTGATACGTATTAATTATTTGTCAAATGAGATTTTGACACATGCCATTAATATATGAATATGTTATTTAATTTAAATAAAAATACATATATAATAGTAATCGCATTAATTAATTATTTAGATGTTTAAATGTTAAATATCTAGATAATTAAATTATTTCAATATTACATAATTGTTATGCAATATGTTTGATTATTATTGGTTACATGTGGCATGGTTTTATTAAGCTTAAAGTTTACAAATTGGATTTGTTAACTTAAAGGTTATTATTATTTAGTTAGATTAAAAATGACCAAATGACCAAATTGCCCTTCTTTCTCACCCTAAGTCGGTTCTGGCCTTGTATTTAAAGTGGAAAATTTTGTTTTCTTCATTGATTCACCTCCATGGCCGAACCTAATCTCCATAAGAGCTCCCAAAATTTTCTTGAAGAATCAAGGAAGAAAGTGAAGAAAATCAAGAAAAAGTTTAAGGAAATTAGGAGATTTGGAGGTAATCTTTATAACTCTTAAACTTAGAAAACTTGTTTCTTGTTCTTGAATATCTAGAATAGTTCTAGGGTTTCTTCTTTTCTTAGATTTTGGGCTTTTTGATTTGGAGGATGGATTTGGAGGTTAGATGCATGTGTTAAGTTAGATTGGATAATATTATTGTAATATTAGTTCAATTTTGTCATTTGATGACTTGTTTCCATTCTAGAGTGTTATGACCACTCTTATAAATCCTATAATTGTTCTTGGGTTCTTCATTTGTGGTGACTTTGGATGGTGTAACAATTAATATGATTAATGTTGAGAAAATTGGATTTAAAGAATGAAAAATGATATTTTTTGTTACAAAAATCAGATCTGGAAATTCTGTATTTTTGGTGATGAAAATTATGTTGTATAAATGTATTGGATGTGTTTTGGGCATTGTAACAATTGCCAGAAATTGTTTCGGAGTTGAAATATGCGAAAACGGTGAAAAACGGCGTTACCGGGTGAGTTTCGGGCTTACCGGGTGTCTGCTGTCCAAACAGTGAATTGGCCACTATTTGGGCAGCCCATGAACTGCCCAAGCACCATTAGAGCTGACTTGGGCAGCCCCCATGTTTGTTGGTTGGTCGGTTCTGACAAAAATGTTTTTTATGCCATTTTACGGAAACACTTTTTCGTAAAAGTTTTACGATGTTCTTTAGCTATTTATGTCGTTATTTGATATCGAATAAATATGTTTAGGTGAAATATGAATAAATTATTCATATTGGATATTGAATAAGTTATTCGGTAATTTAAAAAGTTTTTAAAATTACGATTTCACCCGAACTGCGAGCTTCCGCTGCGCCCGCGCCAAAACCCCAAAAAAAATGGTATCATAGCAGGTCTGATCCTTCATCCATTACATTTGTCATGCCTGATATATGATATATAATCCAATTTTGATCTTTGTACATGCATGTAATTTAGATGTTTCTTGACTTTTAGTTCTACGCTAACAGGAAACGTAACAGAAATTTAATGGTTAAGTTAAGTTAAGTTATATTTTCTAAGGTAGAATTGAATTGTTTAGAAATTGATCTAGATTATATTCTGTATTTGATGTAGAGTAATACTTTTTTGAGGAATATCCCCGCTTAAATAAGGCAGTAAAGTGACATGTATTGGATGGATGTTTCTTGGTCCGTCTTGTCAATACGGTTTATGGGTATCTTTCTATGGCTGCATCCGAGAATGTGCCAAAGCAGTAAGGGTGTAGTTGATAGAATTTTATCCATTCCGGATGTATATTTGATACTAGACAAATTCAAGTGAAAGTGGAAATCCTGAACGTGCCAAAGCTATCAGGATTACATTGGTAGCTTGAGTTTGTCATTGGCAAGTGAAGTCTTGATACGCCTCCTTGTGAACGTGCCAAAGCTGTCATAACGAGAAACGGTCAGGACCAAAATCAGGAGTCACAGTGAGTGTGATTGACAAAGAGTTGTCTACCTAATGAATATACATAGGCGAGATCGTGCCAAAGCTGTGAGTCAAAATATATTCATGGGGTCCACTTCTCATTATGGAATTTGATTTAATTATTGAATTTCCATTTTCCGTTGGGGATTACGGTATTACGTAAAGTAGTGGGAGGCACTACTGGGTTAAAAATCCATAACTAAAGCAGTGTGTAATATTATGGAAATTATCGCTTGTTTGTTTTCCTTTATTCTATATTGTTAATAGAATTAAACTTCTAATCCACTGTATGTATATTATTTGAATATGTTTTCTGACTTTACTTATGGCTGCGTATTTCTAGAATAAGTTCTAGAATGTTAGTAGACTTGGATATTGATAGATTAGTCTAAAACTATCGGGAACTGTTGTTCCGATTTTCTTGAAAAATCAAGATGGTTAGTGAATTAGTTACTAAGTCATGATAGATAATCTAGATAAATATCCGTTTTAGGATATTATTCCGTAGAGAGAATAATTTTTTGTGCAGTAAGAATTGACACGAATCAGTTCATGTCTCGGGATTCTTGACTGGCATTAAGAACTCCATTAGGTATTTGTTTATCTTATAATGACGTTTCTTTGCTTTAGTGACTTTTAGAAGTCACGTGTTTGACACAATTTGCTAATCAATTATTTGCAATTGTTGTGAATAATTGAAGGCAAATTATAGAGCTTAAGAAATGAGATGTGTATAGCTATGTATAGAGAATATCGATTCTCACAATATGACAACTATACGTATTGGATACCAAATCTCCAGTCTAGTTATTTAAAATAGTGTTTAATGATTGTTTTTGATATTTGATATCAGAACTTGCGACTATTGGATAGTTACTTGTTCTTTATAAATAATTGTTACATATTTTAATATGGCTAGTAGTGTCATTGATGAAGAGATAAACATTGAGAAAAATATTCCGTTAACTAAATAACTTAGAACAGTGCTTTATGAGATTTTATCACATAAGCATTAGATGCTTATTTCGTATGGTAAAGGATGGTCTAATACGAGATCACGCCATATATCCTTATCCATTTAATGAATATTGTATTCAGGATGTGATTAAATCTCATTTAACCAATGATCGTCATTGGACCACAGATTTATTAAACTAATACATTAGATGTATGTAGTTTAATGAATTATAAATTGTCTTGGATAGTTTTCTTTACTTTGTAACTTAGTTAATGAGTTGTCATGACTTAGTTTCGTGTTTCTAAAAGAATATCTATTGAACGTCTTGAATGGTTCGAGAACTTTCAATATGTTTATGATGAAATGCGGATAGAATATTTTGAATGGTATAAAGATATTCTATTTGAAGTGTTGAAAATTATATTTTAAAATTTGTCGTGAGTCTTTGAATTGTTCAAGGATTTTTGATATGATCAAACATATGAATTTATTGCAATTAGTTCTAATTTTATTTAATGAATGTGGTTCTTACTCAATAATATTCTTCTACGATCCCATCGTGATGGAATTAGTCAGTGGGAGAAATCGAATCTTATATGATTTGATTCGTTTGATATTGAATGTTATCGAATTAGTTTTAATACTCTTGGGGATATGATCCAGTAACAATAATTCATCTTTTTAATTAATGTTCGATAAGTTCTACAATTATGTATATAATATGTATAAGTAGAAAATTCGAATCTTGAAAAGTTTGAGATTTGAATCTTTGTTTTATATAATGGTAATATAATTGAAAGTACTTGCGCCTCGGAGGTACAAGTAAAAGTTTATCATTTATTCTATTTAATAGAATATTATATTTTATTTGATAGAATATCTTTTCTAAGATCCCGAGTAATAAAATTATTTTATTACTTGGTAAGTAAGATCAAATATTAATGATTGTATAAAAGACTTGACTTATTCAAGTCAAATGTGACAGTGATAAACTATAAATGGAACTACGTAATTAATAGGATGAAAAAACCCTTAGACAGCTTCCATATAAGTCCAATAGGATGTCAGAATCATTTGTGAAGTATTTGATACTTAATGGTTCTACTGTTTTCTTATCGAAGAAAATTATCCTATAACTTATAGTGGGAGCGATATTTGATATAGATTTCGAAAGTTAGCATTAAACCATAGATCTAAGATTGTTTATAGCTTACTATGATAAAGTTTTGAACATGATTGAGCTTTCGTTATGAATCGTTCATAAAATGTGCAAATTGTTTACGCAACAAAAGCAAAGTGAGCTTATTAAAGGTTTGACCTTTATGTTATGATTGTGAGAAAAGTTATACTCAGCTATCTATTGTAGATTTTGAGGAAACTGATCTCTAGTCATACTAATTGAACAATTAAGGATTTGTTGGTTAATGTTGATATTAAACTGTGTATTTTCGCTAAAGAATTCAAAATGGCGTTCTTGAGTGGTTTCTTCGAATAAGAGATCTATTGCGATTTTTTTGTTTGAAGAGTTTATTCTAGAATGGCCCTGAAGTTTGTATTCTGTTGAGGTCACAGTTTGATGTACTAGCTTATATAGCCTATTGTAGACTCAGATAAGCTTTTCGAAAATCTGTGTTCTCTAATTTTGATACAGTTATATTGTCTGATTTTATCAAAGCATAGAGAATACATATTTGATAATAGGGTCAGTGAAAGCTTACAATTTCTTTCTAGTGTTATATATCCTAACGACATTGTCATTATTAATGTAATAATGAGATGTTTGTGAGGTAAAAAATTTACCTAAGTCTTATTTTCTCTGTGAAAGCAGTGGGAGTAGTCTTTGTTATATTCGATATAAAGTTTTATATATGATATAAAACAAGAGACTTGTGAGATACTCCCATTAGTCCTGCATTAGATATGATCTAATAAAGGACACATCAAGACTATCTGTGTGACAGTTAGTATAATTGTTTGACAGTTAATGTGTCTCTTGTATATAGTATTTATCTTTCGTAAATGATGATTGCTTTGTCGAAAGAGAAATTGATTATAATATCTAATCAATCTTATGCATTATAAAATGATGGCATAATGAATACTATATTATGTACGATTAAAGATATCAATTTAATTGTAATTGTTACGAGTTATTTTGATATGATGTAGACCATAAGATGTGTCTTGAAATATATTCTTTATTATCTTTGAGATATTAATAATGAGTTTCTTATTCATGGAGAATATAATCCGCAACCATTAGAGTCAGATTAGTTTTGAGTCTAATTATGATGTTAGATAGTCTATGTCATATATAGTCAGAAAAGATGCAATGGGAGTGTCACAGTTGATTCTACTGTATTAGTGGAATTCGTTGCAATTTATGAAGTATTGACTTATGAAGTTGCATATTGACCTTATAGATTAGTGTTGTGTTTGCGGTTATCTGTATAGTATTTGGATTTGATCCCTAAATACATAGACAACTCAGTAGCTGTAGCACAATATTGATGTCGCATCTGAGTCATATTGATGTATAACTTAGGTTATACAATATATGAATGACGCTGGCTAAGGGAAACAATTGGATGTGTTGGACAAGCTCAATATTTTTTAAAGCGGGCTGACTTGTTGTTGCCTACCTCTTGAGTGCTAGGTCAGCTCTTGAGGGCCATGAGTATGTGATACACATTGAGATGTGTATATGATACCGTGGATTGGCACTAGAGCAAGTGGGATAAATTGTTAGAGTTGGTGCTCAGAGTGCCAATCCGGATCGTATTTATGTCCGATTCATGAATACGAACAATGCATTTTTCCATAATATTACTTATTTAATGGTAGCACCTCTTGTCTTTTATATACATATTCGATCTAATTACGATTATATATCTAATTATGATTATATTGAAACTAAATCTGATTTAGTGATACGTGTATATTGGACAAAGACCCTAGGATTTACAATGTAGTGCGCAGTTACAACGTAGTTTGTAATTGACATTGGGAAGCGTCATTATAAGTTCTATATCCTTAAATAAAGTTCCTGGTCAAGATTTACTAACACGGGTCGATTAGTAAAATCCACTGAGACCAGTACATGTCGTATATCGTGACTTGGTCCGATGATTTATCCCAATGAACCATGAGTCTCAGGAGACTCGTATAGACATGTAGGTGTTATTTGATAAACATTGAACGACTCACTGAAGATTTCCTAATAGATGGTACACCAACGTCAATAGGATGCTTCTCGAGTTGAGCGAGCATAGTGGTCATTTGACTTGAGATACCACAGTGGATATATGAGTTATCCTCTACACTTCGATGGCAGCCACATCACCGATCTATTTAGATCAGACCTCTGCCTGTTCATTGGTTGTGGACTGATGCTCATGATATCCAGTGCATATCAAGATAGAATCCGTCAGTCCTGTGTACAGGGCATATGTATCCTACACGTATTTGCGATCTAGTAAATGCATGGCAGTAGTATAACTTCGGAAGTGAGTTCCGAGTATTATTTAGAGATCGTAAATTTTAAAGTTGACTATATTATACCATAATGATTTGACGTTCTTATCTATATCCCTGGTATAATATGGATAGCCTGCGACAGAGGAATTATACGTATGCAATGACCTCGACTTGCATAGTTTAGCGAGATTATTCGTGATCGTCATAATTCATGAGTGGGTGAATTATGAAGATGAAATTGGATTTCGTGACGGATAAACCTAAACTTAGAGAGTCCCACAATATGAAGTGTACTCGTTGAGCACTTGGGCAACACGTTATGAATAATATAGATTATTCATAATACTTCATCGGATTAAATGAGTTAATTCGAGTCGTTTAAACGGTTAAAAGAAAATACATGCATTAGGGGTATTTCGATCAATTGATAATTAATGTGTATTTGTATTTGATACAAAATTTGATTTGATACTTATTAATTATTTTTCAAATGAGATTTTGACACATGCCATTAATATATGTATTTGTTAGTTAATGTAAATAAAAATACATATATAATAATAAACGCATTAATTAATTATTTAGATATTTGTGTTGGGGTTTCGGGCGGTAATTCGGGTAAACGCAGCGGAACGCGGAAAATCACAATTTTCCAATTTCAATAATTTTTCTTGGGTAATTAAAATAGAATAATTTATCTCAATTACTCAATACTTAAAAACTGAAATTTTTTACCCAAAAATCAGATTTTTCAGTAATTACCATTTTGCCCCAAAACTTTGTATTTTTGTCATTTTAGTCCATAATTGTCAAATACAATTCTAATTGATTCCAAATCAATTCCAAAATGATTTATTCATGTATTATGCATGAAAATACAATTTGCAACTCAATAAAATAAATTTTCCACTTATTGCCGAATGGTCCCTCAACTTTCAAAATTTTTTCCACATGTCGTAGTGTGTTGGGTGTGATGTCAAGACAGATGTATCACTCCAGTCATAGTGGAGATGATGTCACGTATGATACGAGACTGGTGCTCTTATATGCTGCAGCTATCGGGATATTATGACTAGGTCATGTATATCCGATTATAGAGACTAGTTACCAGACATCCGACATGTGCTTCGTACGGGGCAGACACAATTTCAGCCCCAGGCCCAGCACGTGACATCCGATACTGGATCGAGATACGCAGTACTACGTATACTACGCCTGATATAGATCGCTTATTCCTGTAAGCATATTTCTGGGGAATTGGGTAGGCATGGCGCTTTGCTAGAAGCCAACCTTGTCTTGTAAATCAGTACAAACGTAGTACGAGGTATTTATGTGTTCGTATAGTCCGACGACCGAATTTACTGCCAACATATCCGGGGATCTCATGGGTCGCTTCCCGAAGATTCACCGATGACGTATGACTCGCACTTTAATTAATCTGGGATTAATTATAAGAGAGAGAATTAATCTGGGATTAATTGCAAAGATATTTTATCTGGGATAAAATATCATTTAAAGAGAGATAACGATTAATTTGGAATTAATCGATAAATAATATATTTGATATATTGTTCGAAATTAGATTTCGACGCGGAATTAAAATTAGATTTTAATTCGGGCGAACGAGTTAATTTAGACTTAATTCGTTAGCGATGTGAATAGTGATTTCGCTACGCATAATCATTTAATTACGTCGCAACGGAAAATTCGTTAATTTGGAATTAGCGAACCCGAGCCCATGATTGTTTACGACCGCTTTCGCATTTCGAATTCGAGTGCGGCACGCAAGTCAAATCAAGCATCAAATCGCTAGTCGCATCAAGCGTCAAATCATTAGTCACTTTGAGTGATGTGACAACTTGTCACTTGATTGATTGAGTGATGTGACTTGATGGAAGTGGTTGGCATTTATGGCTTTAATTGTTTGACTTTTGAAAGCCAAAATGGTGTATATGATTTTGGAAAATCAATTACACAAATATACACAACACATTTTCCTTTATCTCTCTCTTCCTTCTCATGGTTTAGAGCCAACTTCTTCTCCCTCTCTCTCACGCCCACAGTGGGCTGTTGTTTTTATGGGCAAAAACCGAGCATGAAGGGAAGCAAAAGTCATGATTTTGTTGCAAAATCAAGAGTGCTAGCACACTACGAAGTCATGCGAAGGTGATAGGGAAGTCCACCCATGAGCTTGGGATCATTTCGCAAAGCTTGGAGCTTGACGGAGGACCTCACATGGCAGATTCTTAGAGGAAACCAGCAGCTCACTGCCGTGACATGTGGGAGGCAGAAAATCAATTTTTATTGTCCACCGCGTCGCTCAACCGATCGATGTAAGTATTCCGCAACTTCGTCGATTGTATTCACACTTATTTCTTGCTAGTTATTCGATCCTCGGGACCGTAGAACTCCAACATATACTTGTGTGATTATGCCGGTCAAGTTTTTGGTGCCGTTGCTGGGGACTTATTTATCTTTCAATGTTAATTTTGGGGTTAGATATCTTTACTTGTATCTAATTTCTTTTTACTTATTATTTCTGTTTTCTTGTGTTTCAGGTTCTCAGACACTACATAAGACGAGCCAGAAGCTTTGAAATTCGACCGCTTGACCCATAGATTGAACTATTCCTATTCGAGACAGAACTATTCCAGTAGTTGATGGCTTTATTTCCTGTATTGTACTTCCACCCTTACCAGCAAATGCGTGTGACATCAAAACATGTATTCATATGATACAACAATAAGTTAAGTTTGGGGGGAATGCAACTGGAGATCTAATGCCCACATCAGCAACTTCCTAGAAGTTTGCAGCACTTTCAATTACAACCGAGCGGCTGAAGAAGCAATGAGACTACGTATTTTCCCATATTCCTTGAAAGACATAGATAAAGATTGGCTACATTCACTACCGGCAGGTTCCATCACTACTTGGAACACTCTAGCCACCAAATTCCTTGCAAAGTACTTTCCACCAGCCAGAACTGCAAAGCTGAGGAATGACATCACATCTTTTGTACAACATGACTCAGAATCCCTATGCGAAGCTTGGGAAAGGTACAAAGATTTACTCAGAAAATGTCATCACCATGAGATTACAAAGTGGCTACAAGTCTAGACCTTCTATAATGGACTTTCTGGATTAATGAGAACCACAATTGATGCTGCTGCTGGAGGTGCTTTAATGGCAAAAGGAGAAGATCAGACATGAGACCTAATTGAAGAAATGGCCAACAACAATTCCTTGTGGCCAACAAAAGGGAGCATGATCCAAAGAATTACTGGAATTTATGAAGTTGAAGCCAACACAGCAGTGAATGCCAAGCTGGATCAGATATGTAAATTCATGGAAACTCTTAGCATGCAAGGTAATGCTGGATCCACAAGTTCACCATATGGAGGAACACCAGAGATAAACCAACATGAAGAAATGGTGAATTATGTCAACAATTTCAACAGACAGAGGAACAATCGATATTCCAACACCTACAACCCAGGGTGGAGGAATCATCCCAATTTCGCATGGAATAACAATTCAAGGCAAAAGAACTATCCACCACCTGGATTCTAACAACAAAACAAAGACTAGGAGCATGAAAAAGAACCAGGAATAGCAGAAGTGATAGCTCAGTTAAAAAAATATGATGCTATGTTTCAGAGCCAATCAGCTTATATAAAAGCACTATAGAATCAAATTGGACAACCGGCCAATGCTCAGAGTTACAGACCGCCAGGTAACCTTCCTAGCAACGCATAACCAAATCCAAGAAACCGAGAGAATGAGCAATGTCAAGCCATTACCTTGAAAAACGGTACTGAAATCAACAAAGATGTTGGAATCAAGGCATCCATTGAAGAAGTTCAAAAGATGCAGTTCCACAGATGGATGAAAAAGAAGCAAAAGAAAAAGATCAAGAAATAATCACTTTACCTCCACCTTTTCCACAGCATCTTCAGAAAAAAAAACTGGACAAACAGTTTGCTCGATTCCTGGAGGTCTTCAAAAAGCTGCATATCAATATTCCATTTGCAGAAGCGTTGGAAGAAATTCCCAGCTATGTCAAATTCATGAAAGATATTCTTTCATGAAAGCGGAGATTGGGATATTATGAGACAGTAACATTAACAGAAGAATACATCACCATAATTCAGAGGAAATTTCCCCCAATGTTGAAAGATCCTGGTAGTTTCACTATCCCATGTACTATTGGAGAACATTACATCGGTAAAGCTTTATATGTTTTAGGTGCAAGTGTTAATTTGATGCCTTTTTCGATTTACAGGAAACTGCAAATTGGAGAAGCAATGCCCACCTCAGTCTCTTTGTAACTTGCTGATCGAACGCTTGCATTTTCGAGAAGTGTAGTTGAAGATGTGCTGGTCAAAGTCGACAAACTCATTCTCCCAGCAGATTTCATTGTCATTGACATGGAAGAAGACAAAGATGTACCTATCATCCCGGGGAGACCATTCTTGGCTACAGGTCGAACTGTTATTGATGTGCAAAAAGGAGAACTAACAATGAAAGTACATGACCAAGAAGTTACCTTCAATATTTTCAAAGCCATGAAATTCCCAAGTGATGAAAATGAAGATGAATGTTTCAGAATTGATGTTGTGGATAATATCATCTAGGAAACTGATGCAATGCCACTTCCCACAGATAAACTTGAAGTTTGCATCACCAACATGACTGACATCGAGCTAGATGCTAAAATTCTGGAATGTATCTGTTGGGTTTCTATTAAGTCCCAAGGATCATTTATAAGTAATGAAACAAGTGAATACAACAAAGGAGAATGGCAGAATCATACTCACAATGAACGGATTGGATGCTACAAAGAACAAAACTTTTTATGCCATTTGAAAAGCTCCAAGGCTCACGACAAACTCACTATTTTGCTCCTCCATTTTCGGCCAAGGTCCTCCATGGATTTCTTCAAGCTCCAAGCTTCCAAAATGGATTCCAAGCTCACGAAATTACTGCCCTATCACCTTAGGATAACTCTATGTGTGCTAGCACCTTGAAGGTTTGCAACAAATCTCCATAGCTTCTCCATTTTTTCGGTCCAACCAGAAAAACAGAAGAGGAATAAGCTGTTTTTGCCGAGAGAGAGAGAGAGAAGAAGTTGGCTCCAAAATCGTGAACCAAGAGAGAGAAATGAAAAATGTGTAATTGATTTTTGTTTTAACAAAACAAATAAACATATACCAACTTTTCTTTTTCAAAAGTCAAGCAATAAATGCCTTCAACCACCAACATCAATCAATCAAGTGACAACTTGTCACATCACTCAAAGTGACATGTGATTGACGCTTGATGCGACTAATGATTTGATGCTTGATTTGACTTGCGTGCAGCACTGGAATTCGAAATGCGAATGCGCTCGCAAACAATCCCGGGCCCGGGTTCGCTAATTCCAAATTAACGAATTTTCCGTTGCGACGCAATTAAATGATTATGCCTAGCGAAATCACTATTCACGTCGCTAACGAATTAATTCTAAATTAACTCGTTCGCCCGAATTAAAATATAATTTTAATTCCGCGTCGAAATCTAATTTCGTATAATATATCGAATATATTATTTTAATCGATTAATTCCAAATTAATCGTTTTCTCTCTTTTAATGATATTTTATCCTAAATAAAATATCTCTGCAATTAATCCCATAATAATTTTCTCTCTCATCTAATTAATCCAGATTAATTAAAGTGCGAGTCATACATCATCGGTGAATCTTCGGGAAGCGACCCATGAGATCCTCGGATATGTTGGCAGTAAATACGGTCGTCGGACTATCCGAACACGTAAGTACCTAGTACTGCGTTTGTACCGATTTACAAGACAAGGTTGGCTTCTAGCAAAGCGCCATGCCTACCCAATTCTCCAGAAACATGCTTACAGGAATAAGCGATCTATATCAGGCGTAGTATACGTAGTATTGCGTATGTCGATCCAGTATCGGATGGTCACGTGCTAGGCCTGGGGCTGGAATTGTGTCTGCCCTGTAAGAAGCACATATCGGATGTCTGGTAACTAGTCTCTTTAATCAGATATACATGGCCTAGTCATAATATCCCGATAGCTACAGCATATAAGAGAACAGTTCCATATCCTACGTGATCATCATCTCCACTATAATTGAAGTGATACTTCCGTCTTGACATCACACCCGATACACTACGATTCTCAATATACCCAGAAGAGGCATACACAGAACCGGTTAAAGCCCTGGACGACCAAAACCAAAGCATATTTATTGTCGCACGTATTAGCAGTGCAAGTCTCAGGTTAAGACCAAATACACCTACCCTGATTACGGACTTCCATAGACACATAGTTATACTACCAATGGAATTCCGAAGGGGTCTATCCAGAGCGAAGCTGTTTCCCATACCATCGGTAAAACACAACCTCCTATTACACTTGCATGAGTATCCTATACCCAAATATATGAGAACTATGCCTTTCTGCCCTCACAACGTGCACAAGTGTAATACTAGTCTTTTACGCATTATCGATGTCCAATCTCGATAATACTCTGACTAGGGATATTTAATGATTTATCCTTCGTGGAATGATATTGTCTCATATCATTCTCAATCCAGGAACAAATCATTAGGACCTCCTATCATTTATATATCTTGGTGATCTAATCACAAATGATAAGAGTGCAATCTCCTTTGTCACATAGTTAATTTGTACAACAACACCGTGATCTGTACAAATAGTGACACTATGGGTCATAATTTTCCAACAATCTCCCATTTGGCCTATAGCCAGTCACTCGAGTGTCTACCACCTGAACTATGTACGGTTGGCTCAAACTGCTGAGAAAAGGCTTTCGTCAGCGGATTTGCATGATTATCATCTAATGCGATTTATTCGATCATCACATCGCTACGATGTATGATCCGAACGAATCAGATGAATATCGAAGTATGTATCTGGATCGTTGATGAGACCATTAATTCTTTAGCATGTGCTGACTCCTAGCTCAGCTGCTAACAGAACTATATCTAATCTAATTAGATTTATATATCGACCCAAATGGCTTCTATTGCTGCCTCAGCTGCAGCAATAACCCGCATTTGTTGTTTATACGGTAACAGTATCTTGCTTGGAAGATTTCCAGCTCACTGTACCGTTATTCAAACTGTATAGTACCGTTGTTACGACTTGTAGTCGTTTTATCGGTTTGGGAAACTTGCAGTAGTGATCTCAGTCACTTCAAGTTCACCATCTCCATAGTTTATGACACCATCTTTAGCTCTCTAAGAAACTAATGGATGTTCTCAACATTAATCCAGTGACTATCACTTGGATTGGCCTGTTTGTGAATCCATATGCTCAAAGCGTATGAGACATCAGGTCGCGTACATTTTTAATGTACGATTTCTTGAAGAGTTTCATGAAAGCCAAGCTTTCACAGATAATTTTTATGGGAATATCATTTCCAAGAAATGACACATATTATCTTTATTTATAGGACATCCACTGTCAGTGCACTCCCACTAACCTCCTTATATACACAAGAATCATTTTCGTTTTGAATTAAATCATAAACCATTATGATTATATCAAAACGTTAATTATAATAACCTAATGCTTGCTTCAATCCAAACATGGATCGAATAACCTACAAACCTTGTTTGCTAGTTTTGATATGACAAAATCGACAGGATGTTTTAAACATCCTCCAAAAGGTTTCCTTTTCAGGAAAGCGGTTTTCCCGTTATGCTGCCTTATTTCATAAATGAAATATGCAGCTTTAGCAAGCTTTATCCAAATGGATTTACTGTGGCAACAAGTAAAAGGTTTCGTCGTAATCAATAGAATGTTGATAATGATACATTTCCGCTAAAAGCCTAGCTTTGTACATTGGTATGTTGCCTTCCATGTATGTCTTCCTTGAAGACTTATAAAGTACCAATAGGCACAATGCTTTGTGGTATATCAACTGGTATCCAAACTTGTTGATTTACATGGAATCCATTTCGGATATCATGGCACTTTGCCATAATTAGGGAGTTGATACCTTGTACCACTTCCTCAGACGTAGTCAATTGGTATTCCCAAAAAGATAGACATCTTTATGAGGTGAGATCAGAAACCCATAACCCAGGTTGTTTTCTGATTCTCTCCAACTTACGCGGTTCTTGTGTATTCGAAGATTACTGGTAATAGTTTTATCCTAGATGAACTATTAGTGTTCCATTATGGAATGGGTGCCTAGAACAATATTACTCCGATTTTTATCGAGTTTTACTATCCTCCCACTTACCACTGCATCGCGAGCAACAATTAAAATTGTTCTCTTGTGAGTTGTATAAATACTATACTTATTGTTTCCCTTGGATAACCTACAATTCGGCACTTATCCGATTTGGGTTTTAGTTTGGTATCATCCAAACATATGCCCAACATTCCGAAATTTTTAGGAATGAGAAACCCGGTTTCTTTCCCGTTCATATCTATTATGAAATCTGTCAAAAAGATTTTATGGAACCTTATTCTAAATAAGTTCTGCACTGTTTATGCGTATCCGTTGAAGGAAATGGTAGCTCAGAGCGACTCATGATTAATCTTATCATGTCCAATAAAATTGGGTTACTCATTTTGGACACACTATCAAATTGACGTGTTCCGTGAGGAGTCCATTGAAAGAATACTATACTCTTTCAAGTATTAGAAACTTATTGCTTAAGTATTTTCATCATGGTCTAACCGTGACTATATATACTTTAGCCAATCTGTTTGTCTATTTCGTGTCGAAACTATAAAAGTTTCCGATTTGTGTTTCAAAAGAAACACATAACCATAACGTGATGCCACATCCGTAAAGGTCACAAAAATTCATATCCACATCTAGCCTAGCTAGACATGGGCCCACTTGCTTCACTGTGAACTAGGGCTAACAGATCGGTGGCTCTTACACTGTTACCAAGTAAATAGTGTTTTAGGCACTTTGCCCAATAAACTAGAGTCGTAGACTTTATTTGATTAGAATCAAATCAGTCCGAGTATCCACTCTTCAAAAGTGTGGATATACGAGTCTTGTTTAAATTGTGTCCCAGACAACAATGCCACAACTGAGTTTCTTCTGATCAAATCAGTTTGAGCTATTTTGTTTGTCATTTAATATGTTTGAGATTTTATTTATATTCAAAATATAAATTCTTTTATTCAAATCTAATGTGTTTATCTCAATATCATCTTTATAAAATAAAACACTTTAGTGTTCTAGAATATAAAGGTTCACTCACAGCGGGTTAAACACTGATAGAGATAATGTTTCTAGTCAAACTAGTTACATTATAACAGTTTCCAAATTTAGGTCCACACCCGAGGGTAGTTCCTAAACTTTGTATCTACGGTTAAAACAGCGACTTTCGTCCCGTTTCCGATTTGTAGATTAATCTTAATTGAAGTCAGTATCCTATCAAAACAGATTCTGAACATCAATACATATATTTTATGTACCACACTAAGTATTTAAAATCCAATTTTAATACTAGTAGTGAACATAATGTTGACAAACATATTTGAAGTCAGAGCCTTGCACGTCTTCAATTCCTTCATGTCTGCTTTGTCCAAACGGCAGTCACGCTTCGCGATCCCGTTTGCCACATTTTAGGCAGACATTTTGGGATATGTTATTTTATCTTCCTAGAAGATTATAATGATTTTGCCTTTGCCCTTTTCATATTCCAGAAGCCTTTGGCCAAGCCTCGGGTTTCTAGAATATCGAAGTAAGGTGCGCCTTGCACTACTTGCCTTATTGCAAATTTTGACTTTGTCTCCTTGAGAATAGTATTAACTCTCCAAGAGTTAAGTATTGCAATTTAGTACTTCCAAGATTCTAAGGATAGATTCTTTGAAGATCGTTCAATTTCATTATCATACTTTAAGGATCTAATCCTTAGTTCTGATTCAGAAATTAAGGAATCTACTGCGACAAGCTTATTAGATTAAGCACTTAAGTTATCATCACATGAATCTTCCAAAGATCATGCTATACTATTTGCTTAACTCGGGGCTTAGGCATAATATGTTATTTTATCAAATAAAGTAACTTATTATTTTCCAGGACCATCCTGAAATTTATTCCCAATTTTGAAAATTAAACCATTTAAATACATTTTCCTTAGGATAATGTTTTAAACGTCAATCTTTCAATTTAATCTTGATTTTAATAGTCCAACTATTTAATCAAAGATTTAGGTACTATTTATTATAATGATTACAATAGTCCAACTATTTAATCAACTATAATTTAATTGTTTGAATATAGTCCAACTATTTATTAAAACAACGATTTAAATATTAGTCCAACTAACATTTAATATATTTGACGAAAGATATTTGTTTGAGCGCGTATAGCAAGTAATTAAACGAATATTGCAAATTCAATTCTTCCCTCCCACTATTTTTCGGCGAGCCTCTAACCCTATGTCGAGTACTCAGTAAACTGTGTTTCCTAGCGGGCTAAGATCCCGTTAAATATCACACAATCTTTACTTTGGCCAATAAATTGTATGATAATTAACTAGGTAGATCTCTAAGATCAATTGGATCTCATCCAATTCCTAGATCCAGTAGGGGGACATCCAAGTCCGAAACTTATATCTTATATATGCCAATATATCCAATATATTGCCTAACCTTTTTCCTCTGAATCAACTAAGCTTTGGATTTGGCACAACAACTTAGTGATCCCAGTTAAGCGCGACCCATTGACCACGGAAAGCTTCGTAATCAATGTCGATGGACAAGAAGTGGTCTTGACTTTAGCCAACAAACCACAACTTGGACAAGACACCAATATGGAACAAAGCTCTCGTGATTCAAACACATCCTCGACGGACAAAGGCCTTGACTTTGGCCAACAAGCCAATGCTATTCTCGGATCTTGAGTGAGAATCACTCAATGGAAGGAAAAACGCTTAATATTATTTGAGGGTTTTTCGAGTGCAAATTAGCAACCAATTTATTATCTTTGTTAAGGTCTCATCATCATACACCCTTAAACATGCATTCTAAATACATAATAAAGCGCGTATAATAAAATAATAATGATATGCGGATGAATACTTTACACATTGATCCTAGATCAAATCTCTCCATTTCCTCTCTCCCGCTAGCACATGTATTACTTCTACCCGTTACACTACACTTCTAAAGAAACCTCATTTACATTGAGGGGAATATGTGAGAAGAGAAATACAAAGAGAAATGAGTTAATAGGCTGGACACGCAAGTCAATAATAATCCATTAATAAATCCAATTTATTACAACAATTTCTAAAATTGCCCCACCCATCTAATATCCATCCGATATACATTATTCATGCACCACAATCATGTATTCACACAAGCATGTTATCAATCAATCTAATCAATATCCAATTATTAATCTGAATATTAATGACCATCCAATGTTCAAACAATGATTTGATTTTGCGCGAGTCAAACTCGTTTTGCGAATAAGTACTCAAAGTACGAATTCTCGAATTAAATTAAACTACATAATTAAATCCAATTCAATTTGTATGTAATACTAATTCGCTATTTAATTCCAAATTAAATACTACACTTTATTAATGAACTTTTACGACTTAAATTCCAAATTTAATCGTTACGGGTCTCAAAGCTCGATTAACGTCCAACGTTAATTTAATTTAAAGCCCAATGGGCTTTTAATTAATTTCTTTAAGGCGTGGACTTTGGTCAACTCGGGTCAAACCCAATAACCAAAGCCCAATCAAGGAGTTATCCCATAAGCCTAGAAATCAATTTAGGCCGATTAGGCCCAATTAAATTTATTAAGGTCCATTAGTCGCATTTGGGCTTTATGGAAGTGGTTTTGGGCCCAATTGGATCCAACCAATTTAGCCTAAACCCAACTTGGACAACCAAGCCCAATAACAACATTAAAAGCCCAATTTCCAAAATTAAGCCCATTTAATTAAATTACAAAAAATCCAATTTCACAATTTAATTAAACAAAGTGCATTAGACAATTAATTACCCAAATCAATATTTCCAAAACACAATTTGTACAATTAATCATGCTCTTTTACATTAAATAATGTCCAACACAATTTAACAAAAAATCAAACCCATTACATGCATATTATGTCTCGGCAATATAGGGATTTTAAAATCGATTCGGTTTCAATCAAATTAAATCTGCAATCAACAATTCCCGATTGAGTTCCAACACATCCAATGATCAAAAAATCAAAATCCAAGACATTTAGGGAGCCTTCAACTTTCGGCCAAGCATAGCAAATTGGGGAAAATTAATCCAATTAATTTTTCAACAAATTGATCACATAAGCATATTCAAACAAACAATTTGCCAAAAACATGCTTAAATAAAAAAACCCGAAATTTAAAGTTAAGAACCCTAATCATGTTTCATGCTCAAATGGCTCAAGATACCATTGTTGGGTTTCTATTAAGTCCCAAGGATCATTTATAAGTAATGAAACAAGTGAATACAACAAAGGAGAATGGCAGAATCATACTCACAATGAACGGATTGGATGCTACGAAGACCAAAACTTTTTATGCCCTTTGAGAAGCTCCAAGGCTCACGGGAAAATCACTGTTTTGCTCCTCCATTTTTGGCCAAGGTCCTCCATGGATTTCTTCAAGCTCCAAGCTTCCAAAATGGATTCCAAGCTCACGAAATTACTGCCCTATCACCTTAGGATAACTCTATGTGTGCTAGCACCTTGAAGGTTTGCAACAAATCTCCATAGGCTTCTCCATTTTTTCGGTCCAACCAGAAAAACAGAAGAGAATAAGCTGTTTTTGCCGAGAGAGAGAGAGAGAGAAGAAGTTGGCACCAAAATCGTGAACCAAGAGAGAGAAATGAAAAATGTGTAATTGATTTTTGTTTTAAAAAAACAAATAAACATATACCAACTTTTCTTTTTCAAAAGTCAAGCAATAAATGCCTTCAACCACCAACATCAATCAATCAAGTGACAACTTGTCACATCACTCAAAGTGACATGTGATTTGACGCTTGATGCGACTAATGATTTGACGCTTGATTTGACTTGCGTGGCGCACTCGAATTCAAAATGCGAATGCGCTCGCAAATAATCCCGGGCTCGGGTTCGCTAATACCAAATTAACGAATTTTCCGTTGCGACGCAATTAAATGATTATGCCTAGCGAAATCACTATTCACGTCGCTAACGAATTAATTCTAAATTAACTCGTTCGCCCGAATTAAAATCTAATTTTAATTCCGCATCGAAATCTATTTTCGTTAATATATCGAATATATTATTTAATCGATTAATTCCAAAATAATCGTTTTCTCTCTTTTAATGATATTTTATCCCAAATAAAATATCTCCGCAATTAATCCCAGATTAATTTTCTCTCTCATCTAATTAATCCCAGATTAATTAAAGTGCGAGTCATACATCATCGGTGAATCTTCGGGAAGCGACCCATGAGATCCCCGGATATGTTGGCAGTAAATACGGTCGTCGGACTATCCGAACACGTAAGTACCTAGTACTGCGTTTGTACCGATTTACAAGACAAGGTTGGCTTCTAGCAAAGCGCCATGCCTACCCAATTCTCCAGAAACATGCTTACAGGAACAAGTGATCTATATTAGGCGTAGTATACGTAGTATTGCGTATGTCGATCCAGTATCGGATGGTCAAGTGTTAGGTCTGGGGCTGGAATTGTGTCTGCCCCGTACGAAGCACATATCAGATCTCTGGTAACTAGTCTCTTTAATCGGATATACATGACCTAGTCATAATATCCCGATAGCTGCAGCATATAAGAGAACAAGTTCCGTATCCTACGTGATCATTATCTCCACTATAACTGAAGTGAGTGATACTTTCGTCTTGACATCACACCCAATACACTACGATTCTCAATATACCCAGAAGAGGCGTACACAGAACGGTTAAAAGCCCTGGACGACCAAAACCAAAGCATATTTATTGTCGCAAGTATTAGCGGTGCAAGTCTCAGGTTAAGACCAAATACACCTACCCTGATTACGGACTTCCATAGACACATAGTTATACTACCAATGGAATTTCGAAGGGGTCTATCCAGAGCGAAGCTATTTCCCATACCATCAGTAAAACACAACCTCCTATTACACTTGCATGAGTATCTTATACCCAAATATATGAGAACTATGCCGTTGTGCCCTCACAACGTGCACAAGTGTAATACTAGTCTTTTACGTATTATCGATGTCCAATCTCGATAATACTCTGACTAGGGATATTTAATGATTTATCCTTCGTGGAATGATACTGTCTCATATCATTCTCAATCCAGGAACAAATCATTAGGACCTCCTATCATTTATATATATTGGTGATCTAATCACAAATGATAAGAGTGCAATCTCCTTTGTCACATAGTTAATTTGTACAACAACACCGTGATCTGTACAAATAGTGACGCAATGGGTCAAAATTGTCCAACAGTATCAACTATAATGACAAGCCCTTTTCGCTTCAAATCGACACAACAGGTGGAAAGTCTAGAGTAACCAAAAAAAGAGCGAATCAAGCCTTCGATTGAAGAACCACCGCAAGTGGAGCTAAAGATATTGCCAAGCCATCTCAGGTATGCATTCTTGGGAAACTCTTCTGAATTACCTGTGATTATTTCTTATTCGCTAACATTGGAGCAGGAAGAAAAATTGCTGAGAGTGTTACGAGAACACAGGAAAGCCATTGGCTGGACTATAGTAGACATTCGAGGCATTAGTTCGTCAT
This sequence comes from Zanthoxylum bungeanum, assembly GCA_019454045.1. Classification (NCBI taxonomy): domain Eukaryota; kingdom Viridiplantae; phylum Streptophyta; class Magnoliopsida; order Sapindales; family Rutaceae; genus Zanthoxylum; species Zanthoxylum bungeanum. The sequence continues at coordinate 58,366 of SKCR01034873.1, forward strand.
TTTGCATGCACAAGATTCTGATTAATGACGAGTACAAACCTACAGTGGAGTATCAACGGGCACTAAATCCAATCATAAAGGAAGCCTTGAAGAAAGAAATCATCAAATGGTTGGATACCGGCATCATCTACCCTATCTCTGACAGCACTTGGGTGAGTCTTATGCAATGTGTACCAAAGAAAGGAGGAATTACTATAGTCACAAATGAAAAGAACGAGCTGATTCCAACAAGAACAGTGACTGGATGGAGAGTATGCAAGGACTACATGAAGCTGAACAAAGAAACAAGGAAAGATCATTTTCCGCAACCATTCATTGACCAGATGCTAGACAGATTGGCGAGACATGAATTCTATTATTTTTGTGGACGGATACTCGGGGTACAATCAGATAGCCATCACCCCAGAAGATCAGGAGAAAATGACTTTTACATGTCCGTATGGTACTTTTGCTTTCCGCAGGTTGCCATTTGGACTATGTAATGCTCCTGCCACATTTCAACGTTGCATGATGGCCATCTTCTTAGACATGCTGGAACAAAGTATAGAGGTTTTCATGGATGATTTCTCAGTGGTTGGAGATTCTTTCGACCACTACTTGTAAAATCTGGAACAAGTGTTACAAAGATGCGAAGATACCAACATGGTACTCAACTGGGAGAAATGCCACTTCATGGTGCATGAAGGCATCTTTCTGGGACATCAGATCTCACAAAAAGGAATCGAGGTAGACAAGGAAAAGATCAAAACAATTGAAAAATTACCTCCACCAACATCTGTCAAAGGGATTCGAAGTTTTCTTGGACATGTTGGCTTTTACAGGAGATTTATCAAAGACTTCTCAAAGATTGCTAAACCTCTGTGCAATCTTCTGGAGAAAGATGTGCCTTTCAACTTCACCAAAGAATGCCACGAATCTTTTGAGATCTTAAAGCAGAAGCTGATCTCTGCCCCTATCATAGTAGCACCAGACTTGACCCTTCCATTTGAGGTGATGTGCGATGCTAGTGATTTTATTGTAGGTGCAATTTTGGGACAACGTAAAGCAAAATTTTCCATACCATTTACTACTCCAACATAACTTTGAATGAAGCTCAACTCAACTATACAACCACTGATAAATAGTTGCTTGCAGTTGTGTTTGCTTTTGATAAATTCCGCTCATATCTACTGGGTTCCAAAGTAGTGGTCTACACATATCATTCAGCAATCAAATACCTGATCGCCAAGAAAGATGCCAAACCCAGATTGATCGTTGGATACATCTATTACAATAATTTGACATGGAGATCAGAGATAGGAAAAGGATAGAGAACCAAGTGGTAGATCACTTATCGAGGCTCAAGAATGGAGAAACTGCTGGCAATAAACTGACAATCAAAGAAATTTTTCCAGATGAACAATTATTTGCTATGAAACAGCATGATATCCCTTGGTATGCTGACTATGTCAACTACATAGTATCAGGAAAATGGCCGTTAGAATGGACAACTCAGCAACGAAAGAAATTTTTCAAGGAAATCAAGCACTATGTCTGAGATGAGCCGTACCTGTTCAAACTTTGTGCTGATCAATTACTGAAACATTGTGTTCCATATAGTGTTTTGTGGAACTGTCATTCATCACCATACGGTGGACACTTCAGCGAGAATAAAACTGCAACCAAAGTCCTTCAATCAAGTTTTTTCTGGCCCACTCTGTTTAAAGATGCTTATCTATTTGCTCTTCAATGTGACAGATGCCATAGAACGGGAAATATTTCAAGGATAAATGAAGGACCACTTCAAAACATTCTGGAAGTGGAGATATTTGATGTATAGGGGATTGATTTTAGGGGACCATTTGTTCCATCATTCGGAAACCTGTATATACTAGTTGCAGTAGATTACGTCTTCAAATGGGTTGAAGCAATAACACTGCCATCAAATGATTCAAAAGTGGTGATAAAATTCCTTAAAAAGAATATTTTCACTCACTTCGGAACAACCCGGACAATTATCAGCGATGGTGGCACACATTTCTGCAACAGATACTTTGATGCACTCCTATCTAAATACGGAGTTACTCATAAAGTTGCCACTGCCTACCATCCGCACTCAAATGGAAAGGTTGAAGTTTCAAATAGGGAGATCAAAAGAATCTTGGAGAGAACCATTGGATCAACAAGAAAGGATTGGTCTACAAAACTGGATGACGCATTATGAGCCTACCGGACAGCTTACAAGAAACCCATTGGTATGTCCCCATATCGAATGCTGTTTGGGAAAGCTTGCCATCTGCCAGTGGAGCTTGAACACAAGGCGTACTGGGCACTGAAGAAGTTAAATCTTGATCCATAAGCAACATGAGAGAAAAGACTCCACCAACTCAACGAATTGGAGGAATTTCGCCTACAGGCTTATGAGAGTGCCAATTTATACAAAAAAAGACCAAAAAATGGCATGATTGAAAAATAATGCGCAGACAATTAGAACCAAGGCAGCATGTGTTGTTATACAATTCAAAATTGAAACTTTTCCCTGGAAAGTTGAAATCAAGGTGGTCAGGTCCATTTGTGATCACTTAGGTTTTACCATATGGAGCTGTTGAGTTACTTGATCCCAACACCAATGAAACATTCAAAGTTAACAGTCAGTGTATCAAGCACTACTGGGGAGAATCATTTGAGCGACAAAAAGAAAGTGTCACACTTTCAGATCCAGCCTAACGTTCGGGAAATCATGTCTAGCTTACGACGTTAAACTTAGCGCTAGCTGGGAGGCAACCCATGCAATTTGTGTGTGTTTTATTCTTGTGTGTTTAATTTTGTAGGTAAAATCACATTTCAGGATGAAAGACGTTCTCGCAAATCTTCACAAGCAATTTCCTACTCTCTCTCAAAACTCCTTTATGAAGATCTACAAAGCTCGGTTGGAACGAATGAGACTTCTCATGATCAAAGGTATTCCTAAAGACATTCGTTGGATTATTGAAGCACAGGTCCGATTGGCAGGTGAGTCTTCTTACTCTTTTATTTCATTTCTACCTGGTTTAGGAAGAAACACCTATGCTAAAAAGAGAAGAGCTAAAAGAATGAGTGTTTGCTATAAATGTGCTTGCATGACATGTAATACTCGTTGTCATTCTTTAGGAATGGTGTCTGATAACCGAGAAGATAAAATTAAATTCATTAGGGATGGCTTGAGTAAGGAGTCTTTGGATGATATATCTAAGACTTTTGAGATGCATTCCAGTGGATATGTGCATCATGCAATTCACATGTTTTATACATAATTTCGAAAAGAAAGACAACAATTCAGTCTCGGGAATCTGACTTTAAAAGACCTTGTTTGCCAATTTATAAGAAAATTGGACGGGAAGCCTGTCTCTGACGCATAGACGTCATTCAAGTCGTTACTTCTTGTAAATATTATTTTCTCTTTTTATATATCTTATAATTATGATTAGTTTTGTTATTTTCTTTTATTTTCACCGACATGATCTAGACTTTTTGACTTTCACGAAATATTTCACTGTTTAACTAATAATTGTCATTTCGCAGGTACTAGTGCTATTATTACTCACCCTTTTTCAGGTGTTATACATTCAACTCATCATTGCACTCTTGAAGATATCCAGCGTTGAGAAATAATAATGGAAGCCACTTCAAGAAGACGAGTTGTAAACATCTGTGTGTTTTGCGGTACTAGTGTTGGTTCTAAACCAGAATTCGTAGCAGCAGCACATGATTTGGGTAGAGTCATTATTGAAAGGAATATGTGTTGGTGTTTGCTAAGGTCCCAAGATCATTAAACAAGCATGAAATAAGTGCGAATACAAATCAACGAAGTTGCGGAATACTCACATCGATCGGTTGAGCGACGCGAGAGGCAGTAAAATCTGAGTTTCTCCTCTTTACTGCATTCGGCAGTGGCAGTGAGCAGTCCACTGTTTTCGGCCATTGGAGGTTCTTCGTCAAGCTCCAAGCTTCGTCAAATGATTCCCGGCTCATGGGTGGACTTCCCTATCACCTTCGCATGACTTCGTAGCGTGCTAGCACTCCCGATTTTGCCACAAAATCACGACTCTAAGCTTCCCTATTCTTCTTTGGCTCACGACAAAAACAGATGCAGTGAAGAAGAAAAACAGGCCAAATGACCGAGAGAGAGAGATGAAATAAAGAGAGAGAGTGATGTGTTTTTGTTACCAAAAATGGTAATAGATTTTCCTAAATCAAATACCAATATTTTGCTTTCAAAAAAGTCAAGCAATTAAAGCCATAAATGCTTGCCAACCACACACATCAATCAATCAATCCATCAATCAATCAAATTAAGTGACAAGTTGTCACATCACTCAAAGTGACTAATGATTTGACGCTTGATGCGACTAGCGATTTGACGCTTGATTTGACTTACGTGCTGCACTCGAATTCAAAATGCGAATGCGCTCGCAAACAATCCGGGCTCGGGTTCGCTAATTCCAAATTAACGAATGTTCCGTTACGTCGCAAATAAATGATTAGGCCTAGCGAAATCACTATTCACGTCGCTAACGAATTAATTCTAAATTAATTCGTTCACCCGAATTAAAATCTAATTTTAATTCCGCATCGAAATCCAATTTCGTTTAATATATCGAATATATTAATTTAACCGATTAATTCCAAATTAATCGTTATCTCTCTTTAATGGATATTTTATCCCAGATAAAATATCTCTGCAATTAATCCCAGATTAATTTTCTCTCTCTTCTTATTAATCCCAGATTAATTTAGAGTGTGAGTCATACGTCATCGGTGAATCTTCGGGAAGCGACCCATGAGATCCCCAGATATGTTGGCAGTAAATTCGGTCGTCGGACTATCCGAACATGTAAGTACCTCGTACTACGTTTATACGATTTACAAGACAAGGTTGGCTTCTAGCAAAGCGCCATGCCTACCCAATTCTCCAGAAATATCCTTACAGGAATAAGGATCTATATCAGGCGTAGTATACATAGTATTGTGTAGTCGATCCAGTATCGGATGATCACGTGCTAGGCTTGGGGCTGGAATTGTGTCTGCCCCGTACGAAGCACATGTCGGATGTCTGGTAACTAGTCTCTATAATCGGATAAACCTGACCTTGTCATTTATCCCGATGACTGCAGTACTTAAGAGAACCAGTACCGTATCCTACGCGACCATCATCTCCGCTATGATTGGAGTGATACTTCCGTCTTGACATCACACCCATCACACTACGATTCTCAATATACCCAGCATAGGCGTACACAGAACCTGTTAAAGCCCTGGACGAACGCAACCAAAGTATATTGATTGTCGCAAGTATTAGCGGTGCAAGTCTCAGGTTAAGACCAAATACACCTACCCTGATTCGGACTTCCATAGACACATAGTCATCCTACCAATGGAATTCCGAGGGGGTCTATCCAGAGCGAAGCTGTTTCCCGTACCATCGGTAAAACACAACCTCCTATTACACTTGCATGAGTATCCTATACCCAAATATATGAGAACTATGTCGTTATGCCCTCACAACGCGCACAAGTGTAATACTAGTCTTTTACGTATTTATCGATATCCGATCTCGATAATACTCTGACTAGGGATATTTAATGATTTATCCTTCGTAGACTGATATTGTCTCATATCATTCTCAATCCAGGAACAAATCATAGGGACTTCCTATCATTTATACATCTTGGTGATCTAATAACAAATGATAAGAGAGCAATCTCATTTGTCACATAGTTAATTTGTACAACAACACCATGATCTGTACAAATAGTGACGCTATGGGTCATAATTGTCCAACAATCTCCCACTGGCCTATAGCCAGTCACTCGAGTGTCTGACACTCGAACTATGTACGATAGGCTCAAATTGCCGAAGAATGCTTTTGTCAGCGGATTTGCATGATTATCATCTGATGCGATTTATTCGATCATCACATCGCCATGATGTATGATCAGAACGAATCAGATGAATAATTGAAGTATGTATCTGGATCGTTGATGAGACCATTAATTCTTTAGCCTGTCCTGACGCCTAACTCAGCTACTAACAGTATTATATCTAATCTAATTAGATTTGTTATCAATCCAAATGGCTTCTATTGCCGCCTCAGCTGCAGCAATAACCCGTATTTGTTGTTTATACGGTAATAATATCTTGCTTGGAAGATTTGCAACTCACTGTTCCGTTATTCAAACTGTATAGTACTGTTTGCGACTTATAGTCGTCTTATCGGTTAGAAAACTTGCTATAGTGATCCTAGTCACTTCAAGTTCTCATTCTCCATAGACTAAGACAGCATCCTTAGTTCTCTAAGATACTAACGGATGTTCTTAACATCAATCCAGTGACTATCACTTGGATTGGTCTGTTTGTGAATCCATATGCTCAAAGCGTATGAGACACCAGGTCGCGTACATTTTTAATGTACGATTTCTCGGAGAGTTTCATGAAAGCCAAGCTTTCACCGATAATTTTTATGGGAATATCATTTCCAAGAAATGACACATATTATCTTTATTTATAGGACAACCACTGTCAGTGCGCTCCCACTAACCTCCTTATATACACAAGAATCTTTTCTTTTTGAATTAAATCATACTCCATTATGATTACATCAAAACGATAATTCCAAGAACTTATTCTTGCTTCAATCCAAACATGGATCGAACAACCTGCAAACCTTGTTTGCTTGTTTTGGTACGACAAAATCGTCAGGATGTTGTAAACATCCTCCAAAAGGTTTCCTTTTTAGGAAAGCGATTTTCCCGTTAAGCTGTCATATTTCACTAATGAAACATGAAGTATTAGCAAGCATTATCCAAATGGATTTACCATGGCAACATGTAAAAGGTTGAATCGTAATCAACACAATGTTGATAACGATACCTTTCCGCTACAAACCTAGCTTAGTACGTTGGTATGTTGCCTTCCATGTATGTCTTCCTTGAAGACTTATAACAGTACCAATAGGCACAATGCCTTGCGGTACAACAACTAGTATCCAAACTAAGTTGATATACATGTAATCCATTTCGGACTCATGGCACTTTGCCATAATTAGGGAGTCGATACCTTGTATCACTTCCTCATACGTAGTCAGTTGGTATACCTCAGTAAGATTAACATCTTTATGAGGTGAGATCAGAAACCCATACCCCAGGTTGTTTTCTGACTCTCTCCGACATACGCGGTTCTTGTGTATTCGAAGATTATTGGTAATAGTTTCATCATTGATGAACTATTTATGTTCCATTAAGATTCGGTGCCTTGAACAGTATTACTCCGATCTTCATCGAGTTTTACTATCCTCTCACTTACCACTGCATATCGGTATTCCTCTTAGGAAAACCGCATGGCAAGCAACAATTAAATTGTTCTCATGTGAGATGTATAAGTATTATACTTATGGTATCCCTATGATAACCTACAGTTAGCACTTATCCAATTTGGGTTTTAGTTTGGTATCATCCAAACGTATGCCTAACATCCCAAATTTATAGGAATGAGAAACCCGATTTCTTTCCCGTTCATATCTAATATGAAATTTGTCTAACAGATTTTAATGGAACCTTATTCTAAATAAGTTCTGCACTGTTAATGCTTATCCGTTGAAGAGAATGGTAGCTTAGAGCGACTCATGATTAACCTAATTATGTCCAACAAAATTCGGTTTATCCGGTTTGGACACACCGTCAAAATGACGTGTTCCGGGAGGAGTCCTCATTGAAAGAAAACTATACTCTTTCAAGTATACTAGAAACTTATTGCTTAAGTATTTTCCATTGCGGTCTTACCGTGACGGTTTAATACTATAGCCGATCTGTTTGTCTATTTCGTGTCGAAAACTATAAAAGTTTCCAATTTGTGTTTCAAAGAAACACATAACCATAACACGATGCCAGATCCGTAAAGGTCACAAAATATTCATATCCATCTCTAGCCTAGATAGACATGGGCTCACTTGCTTCACTATGAACTAGGGCTAATAGATCGGTGGCATTTACACTTTTACCAAGTAAAGGTGTTTTAGGCACTTTGCCCAATAAACTAGATTCGTAGACTTTATTTGATTAGAATCAAATTAGTCCGAGTACCCACTCTTCAAAAGTGTGGATTTACGAGTCTTGTTTAATTGTGTCCCAGACAACAATGCCACATATAAATTTCTTCTGATCAAATCAGTTCGAGCTATTTGTTTGTCATTATATACGTTTGAGATTTATTTATATTCAAAATATAAATGCTGTTATTTCACATCAAATGTGTTTATCTCAATATCATCTTTATATAATAAAACACTTTAGTGTTTTAGAATATAAAGGTTCACCCGTAGCGGGTTAAACACTGATATAGAGATAATATTTCTAGTCAAACTAGTTACATTATAACAGTTTCCAATTTTAAGTACACACCCGAAGGTAGTTCCTAAACTTAGGTATCTACGGCCAAAACAGCGACTTTCGTCCCGTTTCCGTTTTGCAGATAAATCTCAACTGAAGTCAGTATCCTGCTCATAGCAGATTCTGAACATCAGTATGTATTTATGTACCACACTAAGTATTTAAAATCTAATTTTAATACTAGTAGTGAACATAATGTTGACAAATATATTTGAAGTCAGAGCCTTGCCCAGTCTTCAATTCCTTCATGTCTGCTTTGTCCAAACGGTAGTCACGCTTCCGCAATCCCGTTTGCTACAATTTAGGCAGACATTTTGGGATGTCATTTTTCTTCCTAGAAGATTATAATGATTTTTGCCTTTGCCCTTTTCAACATTCCAGAAGCCTTTGGCCTAGCCTCGGGTTTCTAGAATATAAAATTAAGGTGCGCCTTGCGCTACTTGCCTAATTGCAAACTTTGACTTGATCTCATTGACAATAGTCATTAACTCTCTAAGAGTTATTTTTACAATTTAGTACTTCTAAAATCTAAATATAGATTTAAGAAGATCCTTCAATTTCAGCATCATACTTTAAGGATCTAATCCTTAGTTCTGATTCAGAAATTAAGGAGTCTACTGCGACAAGCTTAATGGATTAAGCACTAAAGTTATCATCACATTAATCTTCCAAAGATTATGCTATACTATTTGCTTAACTCCGGGCTTAGGCCTAATTTGTTATTTTATTAAATAAAGTAACTTATTATTTTTCCAGGACCATCCTGAAATTATTCCCAATTTGAAAATTAAACCATTTAAATACATTTTCCCTAGGATTATGTTTTAAATGTCAATATTTCAATTATATCTTGATTCTAATAGTCCAACTATTTAATCAACGATTTTGGTACTATTATATATAATGATTACTATAGTCCAACTATATAATCAACTATATTTTGAATTGTTAATTCAATTATATTGATTACTATAATCCAATTATAAAATCAACTATTTATTGAATTAGTTTGAATACAGTCCAACTGTTAATTAAAACAACGTTTAAATATTAGTCCAACTAACATTTAATTTATTTGACGAATGATATTTGTTTGAGCGCGTATGGCAAGTAATTAAACGAATATTGCAAATTCAATTCTTCCCTCCCACTATTTTTCGGCGAGCCTCTAACCCTCTGTCGAGTACTCGGGAAACCTTGTTTCCTAGCGGGCTAGGATCCCGTTAAATATCACACAATCTTGACTTTGGCTAACAAATTGCATGATAATTAACTAGGTAGATCTCTAAGAGCAATTGGATCCAATCCAATTCCTAGATCCAGTAGGGGGACTTTCAAGTCCGAAACATATATCTTATATATGCTAATACATCCAATGTATTACCTAACCTTTTTCCTCTGAATCAACTAAGCCTTGGCTTTGGCACAACAAACTTAGTGATCCCAGTTAAGCGCGACCCATTGACCATGGAAAGCTTCGTAATCAATGTCGATGGACAAGAAGTGGTTTTGACTTTGGCCAACAAACCACAACTTGGACAAGACACGAATATGGAACAAAGCTCTCGTGATTCAAACACATCTCCTCGATGGACAAAGGCTTGACTTTGGCCAACAAGCCAATGCCAGTCTCGGATCTTGAGTGAGAATCACTAAATGGAAGGAAAAAACGCTTAATATTTTGCGAGGGTTTGTCGAGTGCAAATTGGCAACAAATTTATTATCTTTGTTAAGGTCTCATCATCATACACCCTTAAACATGCATTCTAAACACATAATAAAGCGCGTATAATAAAATAATAATGATATGTTGATGGATACTTTACACATTGATCCTAGATCAAATCTCTCCATTTCTCTCTCCCGCTAGCACAAGTATTTACTTCTACCTGTTACACTACACTTCTAAAGAAACCTCATTTACATTGAGGGGAATAGGTGAGAAGAGAATACAAAGAATAATGAGGTAATAAGGCTGGACACGCAGGTCCAATTAATAAATCAAATTTATTACAACAATTTCTAAAATTGTCCCACCCATCTAATATCCATCCGATATACATTATTCATGCATCGCAACCATGTATTCACACAAGCATGTTATCAATCAATCTAATCAAATTAATTAATCTGATAATTAGTGACCAACTAATGTTCAAACAACGATTTGATTTTGCTCGAGTCAAACTCGTTTTGCGAATAAGTACTTAAAGTACGAATTCTCGAATTAAATTAAACTACATAATTAAATCCAATTCAATATGTATTTAATTCTAATTCGCTTATTTAATTCCAAATTAAACATTACACTTTAATAATAAACCTTTTACGACTTAAATTCAAAATTTAATCGTTACGGGTCTCAAAGCCCGATTAACGTCCAACATCAATTTAATTAATGTCCAATGGGCTTTTAATTAATTTCTTTAAGGCGTGGACTTTTGGTCAACTCGGGTCGAACCCAATAACCAAAGTCCAATCCGGGAGTTACCCCATAAGCCCAGAAATCAATTTAGTCCCATTAGGCCCAATTAACTTTAAAGGTCCATTAGTCGCATTTGGGCTTTAGGGATGCGGTTTTGGGCCCAATTGGATCCAATCCATTTGGCCTAAACCTAACTTGGTACAACCAAGCCCAATAAGCCCAATTAAAACACAACAAGCCCAATTTCTAAAATTAGCCCAATTCAATTAAATTACAAAATCCAATTTCACAATTTAATTACCAAAGTGTATAGTATTATTAATTACCCAAATCAATATTTCCAAAACACCAAATTTGTACAATTAATGATGCTCATTTACAACAAAACATGTCCAACATATTTCATCAAAAATCAAACCCAAACATGCTTCTTCACTCTCGGCAATGGAAGGTAATTTTATGTCCGATTCGGTTTCAATCCAATTAATTCCACAATCGACATTAAATCAACATCCCAATTGATTCCAACTCATCCAATGAATCAAAAAATCAAAAATTACCAAGAATTAGGCACTCATGTATTCGGCCAACACAAGAAATTTTGGCAAAAATGTTCCAAACATAATTTCTTGAAATTGATCCAATCAATCTTCAATTCAACATGATTTAAGCATATTCAAACATCCAATTTAATCAAATCATGCTCAAAATCAATTTACCCAATTTTAAGCCCTAAATCAATTTCATGCTCAACCTTGCTCAAGATACCATTGTTGGTGTTTGCTAAGGTCCCAAGATCATTAAACAAGCATGAAATAAGTGCGAATACAAATCAACGAAGTTGTGGAATACTCACATCGATCGGTTGAGTGACGCGGGAGGCAACAAAATCTGATTTTCTCCTCTTTACTGCATACGGTAGTGGCAGTGAGCAGTCTACTGTTTTCGGCCATTGGAGGTTCTTCGTCAAGCTCCAAGCTTCGTCAAATGATTCCCGGCTCATGGGTGGACTTCCCTATCACCTTTGCATGACTTCGTAGTGTGCTATCACTCCCGATTTTGCCATAAAATCGCGACTCTAAGCTTCCATATTCTTCTTCGGCTCACGGCAAAAACAGATGCAGTGAAGAAGAAAAATAGGCCAAATGGCTGAGAGAGAGAGATGAAATAAAGAGAGAGAGTGATGTGTTTTTGTTACCAAAAATGGTAATAGATTTTCCAAAATCAAATACCAATATTTTGCTTTCAAAAAAGTCAAGCAATTAAAGCCATAAATGCTTGCCAACCACACACATCAATCAATCAATCCATCAATCAATCAAATCAAGTGACAAGTTGTCACATCACTCAAAGTGACTAATGATTTGACGCTTGATGCGACTAGTGATTTGACGCTTGATTTGACTTGCGTGCCGCACTTGAATTCGAAATGCGAATGCGCTCGCAAACAATCTCGGGCTCGGGTTCACTAATTCCAAATTAATGAATTTTCTGTTACGTCGCAAATAAATGATTACGCCTAGCGAAATCACTATTCACGTCGCTAACGAATTAATTCTAAATTAATTCGTTCACCCGAATTAAAATCTAATTTTAATTCCGCATCGAAATCCAATTTCGTTTAATATATCAAATATATTAATTTAACCGATTAATTCCAAATTAATCGTTATCTCTCTTAATAGATATTTTATCCTTGATAAAATATCTCGGTAATTAATCCCAAATTAATTTTCTCTCTCTTCTTATTAATCCCAGATTAATTTAGAGTGTGAGTCATACGTCATCGGTGAATCTTAGGGAAGCGACCAATGAGATCTCCGGAATGTTGGCAGTAAATTCGGTCGTCGGACTATCCGAACACGTAAGTACCTCGTACTACATTTATACCGATTTACAAGACAAGGTTGGCTTCTAGCAAAGCGCCATGCCTACCCAATTCTCCAGAAATATCCTTACATGAATAAATGATCTATATCATGCGTAGTATACGTAGTATTGTGTATGTCGATCCAGTATCGGATGATCACGTGCTTGGCTTGGGGCTGGAATTATGTCTGCCTCGTACGAAGCACATGTCAGATGTCTCGTAACTAGTCTCTATAATCAGATAAACTTGACCTAATCATTTTATCCCGATGACTGCAGTATTTAAGAGAACCAGTACCATATCCTACGCGGCCATCATCTCCACTATGACTGGAGTGATAATTCCGTATTGACATCACACCCAACACACTACGATTCTCAATATACCCAGCATAGGCGTACACATAACCTGTTAAAGCCCTGGACGACCACAACCAAAGTATATTGATTGTCACAAGTATTAGAGCTGCAAGTCTCAGGTTAAGACCAAATACACCTACCCTGATTTCAGACTTCCATAGACACATAGTCATACTACCAATGGAATTCCGAGGGGGTCTATCCATAGCGAAGCTGTTTCCCGTACCATCGGTAAAACACAACCTCCTATTACACTTGCATGAGTATCATATACCCAAAAATATGAGAACTATATCGTTATGCCCTCACAATGCGCACAAGTGTAATACTAGTCTTTTACGTATTTATCGATGTCCGATCTCGATAATACTCTGACTAGGGATATTTAATGATTTATCCTTCGTGGACTGATACTGTCTCATATCATTCTCAATCCAGAAACAAAGCATAGGGACCTCCTATCATTTATACATCTAGGTGATCTAATCACAAATGATAAGAGAGCAATATCCTTTGTCACATAGTTAATTTGTACAACAACACCATGATCTGTATAAATAGTGACGCTATGGGTCATAATTGTCCAACAATATGCACCTAGTATATGGCGGTGGCAATCTTGGCAGATGCGAATCTTATATGACCATCAAATGGAGAGGAACTGATCGTGCCAGGTATGTCTGAACGACTGGTAGAAATGATTAATCATGCCGATGCTTTTATTACTTTGCCAGGTGGTTTGGGCACGATGGAGGAAATTTTAACAGTGCCATCTTGGGCGAACTTGAACATACACCAGAAACCGATGAGACTGTTTAATGCTGATGGATTTTATGATTTTCTTTGTGTGTTTCTTGATGATGCCCGGAGAAATGGGTTCGTGTCAAAACCTGTAAAAGAACTCTTTTTTACTGCCAGAACTGCCCAGGATTTAATTGACCAAATTTTACCCTTTGAACCACAAATTGACACTATCCTTTCCAAGATAAATTGGTCTGATAATGATCGTGGTAAGAAGCGTTGGATAAATCTGGTTTTTAATCTTTAATTATTCATTTAGATGTAGAATTTCAGCTAACCAGGTATTGTTTCTAAAATATTCTTCTATTTTTTAAGACATTGGGGACAATGTCTCATTTAGGTTTGGGGGAGGGGAATAGTTGACTAGTATCTTGTTTTTATTGTGTTATTTTTATTTGATTTTTAGTCAAATTTTTTCAAAAAAATTAAAAAATTTAAAAAAGTTTTACAAAAATTTAAAAACAATATTTTTGTGTTTTTAATTTGATTAATCAACTGAAATCGGTGTGAGATAGCTGTGTAAGGAATTTCATTCCTGAGACGTATCTCAACCTATTTCGAACAAGTTAATTTTTATTTATTTCCTTTTGAATTATTTAATTTGTGAATTCTCCATAAAACTGATTAAAATGGATCTTCATATGCTCAGTTGACATGTAATATCAACATGCATGGTAACATACAGACATGAGTTGTAATTGAAAAGTTTGTAATATTCAATGCTCTAGTTTAATTGGAGGAAGCATCTAAAAAAACAATAGAAAAAAAGTCTGAGATCCGAGTTATTAAGTCTGTAGGGGTGTTTTAACACATAGTGCCCTAAAACCAACTGGTTTGGGAGTCACTGGCCCAAAGCTCGCTACATAGATCGAAGATGTTATAAAAAATAATATATATATATCTGAAATCCGAGTAATTAAGTCTGCAGGGGTGTCTTAACACCTAGTGCCCTAAAACCAACTGGTTTGGGAGTCACTGGCCCAAAGCTCGGTACATGGATCGAAGATGTTATAAAAAATAATATATATATATATATATATATATATATATATATCTGAAATCCGAGTAATTAAGTCCGCAGGGGTGTCTTAACACCTAGTGCCCTAAAGCCAACTGGTTTGTGAGTCACTGGCCTAAAGCTCGTTACATGGATGAATGATATTGTATATATATAAAAACAATCAGAAAAATTAGAAAAATATTCCATTGCTAAAAAAAGGTGTGAATTCTGATATAACTTTAGGACAAAAATATTACTCTCTTTTCAACTACACTTATGAATATTATGGCAGAATGAGTTGATTAATATTTTGTTGATTGTGTATATAAAGAATAGTAAAAAAAATCGGAGAATTTACTTATTCGGTAATTTAGAAAGAAATAAAACAACTCTTAACTTGGATAAGGAGTTTCAACTGTTTAGTCACTAACTTCTTTAGTCTATTTTCTATTATCTTTTTGCTTTTGTGTGTATTAGTTTTATTATCTTTTTGCTTTTGTGTGCATTAGTTTGACGTTTGTGAGTATCGTCGCTGTAAGCCCTCACGAGACTACAACTCGTCCACTAGGGACACCTATTGGTTTAAAGGCTTGTTGCATAAGCTAAATGCAACCGTGATCCTTACGAAAGTGGCTTAGTTTAATTTTATTTTAAAGATGTTTATGTTATTTTATTTTGTTATTTTGCTTGAGGACTAGCAAAATGTTAGGTTTGAGGGTGTGATGAGTGATAAATAGATCACTATTTCCCACTCATTTGACTTAATATTTTGCATAGTTTCTTGAGTTTTGTGAATATTTTGATGTGTTTTGAGGTATTTTGTAGATAAATAAAGTAACAGGACTCTCTGGAGGCAATTCGGGGCCAAAACAGTGGAAAACAGACAAAAATGGTAAAATTGTAAATTTCCTGCTAAAATGCGTCATTTTGCTAAAATGCGCCTTGTTAAAATGCGCCGTTTGTTAACGTGTGCCGAATCTGGTAACGTGCGCCAGACACGTGTCACCATTTCATGCTGCCGATAATCCACATCTTTACTGACGTCAGCGTCGCGACGTGCACCCTTTTCTGTGTCGCGACGCCAAGCCAATAATTTAGTTAATCATTCCGCCAATGCCACGTGTCACCATCTCACGAAGCTCAAGCCACGTGTCAACAATCTACGACGCGTCTCAACGCGCAATGTTCCACGCATCGCGACACGTGAGGCCAAAATTTCCCTATAAATTGAGGCCGAATTTCAGAATTCAATTCATACTTTCTTCTAAGGAATTCTTTAAGAATACTAAGAAGATTGTATCTTGTTTGTTTATTTACAACTTTCTGTATTTAATTTTATTTACTTTTACGCAATACTACTTTCCTTTCTTTACTTTTCAATATTTACTTTTCAGCAATGAGGAGGTAATCCCCCTGCTGGGGTGAAATGTAAAGCTTTTATTACTAATATTTAGATTAATCTCCCTTAATTATAATATATAAACTATTTAAAACTTGACGTAATGAGGATACCCCCTTTATGGTCGGTTGGACTTAATGAAATTGGTTTTAACCTGACTACACTTGATACCACCTGTATGGTCAGTTGGAATTATATATAAATTTGATTTAATCAGGATACCGCCTATATGGTCGGTTGGTAATTTCACGCAAAGTTAATATATTATAATAAGTGAGATATCTAAATAGAAGTAATAAAAGTGGATTATGTAACCCCATCATTTTCTTTTTTTATACTTTTCCCTTTTTAATTTCCAACATTTACTTTATGTCATTTACTTTATTTAAGCTTTTACTAGCCTTAGATATGTGGCGTAACTAAACCCGTTATCTGGGGTTGTGATGAATTCTAATATCACCGGTTTATAAGGGGTTATTTTATAGTTTGGGTAATATAAATGTTTATTTATTAAGTCTTATGCTTAATGCTTCTTGTTAACTGGCCATTAATAAGATTGATGTGGTAAACTTAAAATAAACTTGACAAAGGAATTTTATATTTCAGCCTTAGACTTAATAGCTCACGATATTCCTTGAGAATAGATAACCCTTTAATAGATTTCCTTACTGGATAGACATATACCTGTCGGGCGGAGGTAACCATAATTGGAACTTAATCTTAATGAATTCATGTAACTTGGTTGACATAGACATATAATTAATTGGGTTACACTGGGTATTTGCATCTGACCATCCATAGCGGCTTTTGCATAATTTCGTGTTCCAGGTTAGTAAACCAATATATTACACAAACATGAGATAAAAACTTCATCTTTAAAAGATATTGGAAAGATTCACAACCCTGGATAGTTTAATAATATTGAATTTTCTTTAATCTACTTTCGCGCTGTTTTTACTTGTTTTAAATTTAAAGTCACCATCCAAACAAACAACCAATCTATTAGATACTTGTAAAAATTTGACTTCATAAATTAATAGCTTAGGTATTAAGTCCTCGTGGGATCGATACATTTATACTACTTGAACGATACATGCGCTTGCGTTATACATGTGTGATTACACCGTCAGCAGCAATAGACAATAAAATCCTTATAGACTTTAGCATTGTAACTGGCGAAAAAGTTTCATCGTAGTTGACACCAGGTCGCTGCGTGTAACCTTTAGCTACCGGTCTGGCCCTAAAGGTTTCAACCTTTCCGTCAGGCCCACATTTCATTTTGTAAACCCATTTACTACCGATAGGAACAATTCCTTCAAGAAGCGGAACCAAGTCCGAAACTTGATTATGATACATAGAGTCTAACTCTGATTTCATGGCCTTTTGCCGCTTCGCGGAGTCGGTGTCCAACATCGCTTCTCTATAGGTGTAAGGGTCAGTCTATTCAATTAAGAGAACATATAAACTCTTTTCTTGTATCAAATAGAAGTGTTGAGGAGGTCTAGACACCATTTGGGACCTACAGAGTGTGTGTGTTGAAGGCTATTCATCTATTTAAACTTTAGGTTCGTCCATTGGTTCATTGGTTCCAGGTTGTACTTCATCAAGTTCAGCCTGTCTATGATTTCCTCCTTCAGACAAAAAATCTACCTCTAGAAATTTTGCGAAGCGAGCTACGAACACATTTCGATGCTCGGTATCATAGAACAAATATCCTTTCGTATTTGAAGGATATCCAACAAACCTAAACTTTTGCCCTCGAGGCGAAAGCTTATCTGGCTGAGCCATCATGACATAGGCAGAACAGCCCCAAATCTTAACATAATTAAGATTCAGTTTCCTACCAGTCCATATCTCATATGGAGTTGTAGGAACAACCTTGGAAGGAATCTTATTCAAAAGATGAGCATAAGTTAAAAGAGCATATCCACATAAGTAATAGGGCAAATCTGTAAAACTCAACATCGACCGAACCATATCTAATAAAGTTTGATTTTTCCTTTCGGACACTCCATTGTGCTGTGGAGTACCCGGAGGAGTATATCGAGCGAGAATCACATTCTCCTTTAAATAATCGGTGAACTCACCACTCATATATTCACCGCCTCGATCAAATCGAAGACATTGAATATATTTACCAGTCTGTTTTTCTACTTCATTTCGGAATTCTTTGAACTTTTCAAAGGTTTCCGATTTCCGTTTCATCAAATAAACATAACCATATCATGACAGATCATCGGTAAAGGTAACGAAGTAGGAAAAACCACTGTGAGCAGTGTAACTAATGGGACCACATACATCAGAATGTATTAGTTACAATAAGTCAGTGGCTCAGTGTCCTACACCCGAAAATGGTGCATTGGTCATCTTACCCCGAATACAAGATTCACAAGTAAGGTTCAATGGTGAGATCTTGTATCAAACCATTCCTAACCAACTGGGTTAGGCGTTTCATGCCTATATGACCCAATCTCATATGCCACAGTTCAATATTATTTATATCAGATACTTTACGTTTATTAATTCCAGCATTAAAGATATATTGTGAGGTATGCAAAATATAATGACCATACTCATTTCGACAAACAAGGATCTGAACATTATATCTATCATATAAATATAAAGAACGATTCTTAATATTTACATTATATCATTCAGTATATAATATAAAAAGTGATACAATATTCGTAACACATCCTAGTACAAAAAAGCAGTCATGCAACAAAAGGCTCCCACTGGGCAGAGGAATCTCGCATAAGCCCATAGCAATTGCATCCAAAGAGTCGCCACTCCCGAATTGCAATTGTATCTCCCCAGCTTTTAGCTGTCTACTTTCCTTCAGCACTTGCAACGAATTGCAAATGTGAATTGGACAAGCAAAATCCAAAATCCAACTGGACGACATAGCTTCACAAGCTAATGAGATATCAATAATTGAAAAAATAAAAGTACCTGAAGTAGATGCTCTTTCCTTTCTGATTTGCGCCAAATAGTCAAGACAGTTCCTTTTCCAATGGCCAATCTTGCTGCAATGGTATCATTTATCTTCGGCAGCTCTCTTGGGTTTAGCTATCTTACCCTGTGGTAGAAGATTCGTACCCTTCTTTTTCTTCACTTTCTTCTTATTCCCTTTATGTTTAGATTAGAAGGAAGCAGAAAGAGCAGTGGATTTAAGAGGGCGAGTCGGTACTATCTTCCTCAAATCTTCCTCCGCAATTTGCAGGATCTTATGCAGCTTCTGGTAAGAACAACTAATCCCATTCATATTGATATACATAACAAATTGGCGATATGATGCTGGGAGAGATCCAAGTATGACACTTCGTCCAAAAGTTTCATTGAGAGGGAAGTTATAGCGCCTTAACTATTCGATCAAATCAATCAGATGTAGCACATAAGGGCGCACAACATGTCCCTCTTCCAGTTTTGCATGGAACAGTTCCACTGTAATTTTATGAACCGAGACCCGTTCTTGGTTCATTAAGGACTCTCGCAACCGCGTCATCACAGTATATGCGTCAGGCAATCCAAAATATTGCCTTTTAAGCTCCGGTGCCAAGGAACTGAGAATATATGATTTGACTATTCTATCATCATCTCTCCACTTTTAGAGAGTCTCATGTTCCTCTGGTGGCATCAGGTGCTATGGAAAGTGGCAACGGACCTTCCAACACATATTCTATTTGTTCGGACCCAATAACATGTAACATCTCGGGTTATTTTAGCAAGATCGAGTAAATTTATTTTCGCTTGTGAGGTCGCGTCCGAACGCGAGGTCAATTTAATTGTAAAATGTGAATTTTTCTTCAAGAAATTAATTATAAGTTTATATTGAGTTTAACTTGAGGGGTTAATTGGTAAAATATTAAATTAGTAGATAAAAATCTAGAACTCTCTATAATATTCACACATGGTTCTAGACACACACCCACACGTGTAGGACATATTCACCACACACACACATTCAATTGTACACACACACACACAGTTCACGCACCCAGTCACGAAACCAGAAAGAAGCAGAAATAGAGAGAAGTAAGGGATGAAAACAGAAGAAGAAGAAGATAAGGCCGAGAGAGAGATCAGGCCGAAAGAGAAAGAAATAGCGATGAGGAGAAAAAGAAGAGGAATCCTGTAATTAGAATTTGATTTCATGGACAAGTAAGTACACTATGGCTTAGATTTCTTTGAGTATTAATTTATTTTGTTATATAGGTTGTGGGATGAAATGGTTGGACGAAGGAATTAAGTATTGAAACTTAATTTTAATTATGGCAATTGAAAGAAATACAAATGATTAAAGGGAAAAAGGCAGTAACGGCAGAACCCTAGGTGATTGGGGAAAAATTTGAGATTTGATTATGAAAATGATAAATAATTAAATTGGAACTCAAATTAGTATATTAACATACATTTATGCATTTATGTGTTTAAGAAATCTGAGTTGGGATTACAACGGTGGTGGGATTATTGTTAATGATTCTGTTTTGGCGTATGTTGGGGCTGATTTCAGTGGTGAGAATAAGAGAGAAAGAACATTTTCTATACACATCTTTCTATTGGCTTTGTAGCACAATTTTCTATTTGAGTAATTTGTCTTGGATTTGTTTTATCTTTGTATTTAGATTGATTTATTACAATAATTGTTATTTCTAATTACTAATGACCATATTATCTTTCTCAATATTATTTATCAACAATTAGTTTTGTTTTTATGGAAGTGGTAATAGAGATGGATTTAAATTTTAATTTGAAATAGTTAACAAGATCATTTTTGCACCTGTGCAATAGTACATGAATTATTGTGCGCATGTTATATTAGTTTAGCTAGAGTAAATTTTAATGAGAAGAGTTAATTTTGAAGTTGACAATGTGCATTCACTTGGTTTAACTATATTATAGTAGAACGTCAGAAAATCAGAAACAATCATAAAGATATTCATATACTTGAATTTTAAAGTGTATAATTTTTTTATATTAGAAGTTATATGTAATAGTAAAGCCATATTGGAAGTCTTATTTTATGATATGCGCTCTATATCAGTAATACACATTAGAAATTTGTACCTCATATCATCATATCTCTAATTTCTTTTTAGTTGAATATGATCTTTTTGGTTTGGAGTTTTCATGCATTGATACATTGTGCGTGGGAGTTGATTTTCTTGGCAATTTTGATGCACTGTTATAGCGAAATGAGATCTTCGTAAGTGTGGAAATTTACATTAGCTAGCTCCTTACGTTTTCAAGTGTCATTTGTATGATCTAACGAGAAATACCCCCTTAAAGGAAGAAAATTATGGTAAAAAGCGGTTTAGTGTAACTATACAGTTGTGTTTTCAATTATATATCAGTGTATTCAAATCATAAGGTCACTTAAGGTAAATAATATCTTTTAGCTGACTTGAGATCTATAATAGTGACAGTGTAGATAACAAACTGAGCATGTATGATGAGCGCTTGTAAAGTATAGACTACATATGTCACTGATTCATAAGCACACTAAGAACATAATTCGCATGTCATTAGTTATAGGTATGTATGGACATATGCACATACTTATGTGATAATATACATTAAAGCATATAAGAAAGCATGACTAGGGTAAGTAAAAACATTGAAAGGAACATGCATATATACATGTGTTATGATTTTCAGAAATTAAGTTTAAGAGAAGAAAGACTCTGAAATTCAAAGTATTTTAAAAAGAAAAGTTTCATATGCTTTTGACAGAAATGTTTTCAGAAAATGTTTCTTACAGTTTTGAGATTTAAGCATGAGTTTTATATTTTCGGGGCATGAGGGAAAAACTCACCCCAGTATGTAACTTGAGATACAGTTCGGAATTGACAGATATAGTAGCATGTGCACATGTGGAGGACTGAGGGACGCTATCAGATCCTCGAGCAGGACTAGAGACTACAGAGTCCCGAAATCCTGATTTCAGAACTTGGTGGCTACACTGCCAGTTGAGTTATGGTCCTGGGTGTAGAGCTCTACATCGCCAGTTGAGTGTTTGTCCTCGACGTAGGGTACCACTAGTTCTAGAGATGCCCAGTTGAGTTATGGTCCTGGGCATCGAGTACACCAGTTGAGTTATGGTCATGGGTGCAGAGAGACGTTCAGTTGAGTTATGGTCCTGGACGTAGAGCAATTTTCAGTTTTCAGATTTTCAGTGCCTAGATTTCAGAAACCAGATTATAGTACACGGTTTTCAGAAACAGAGTTTAGGAACAGTTTTTCAGATTTCAGTTTTCAGTTTTCAGATACAGTTTACAGTTTTAAGATACAACTTTCAGTTTTTAGTTACAGATCCCAGTTTTCAAGTGTAGTTTTCAATCTTCAGATACAGTTTTCAGAAAGAGCTTTTCCAGAAAGAGAAAGTAAAGAAAAGTTTTCAGCAAAGAATTTTCAGAAAGAAACTTTCAGATAATAGTTTTTCAGAAAGAGTTTTCAAAGAGTATCTTCTAAAAAGCATAGCATGTTAAAGTTTTATATAGTATACACGACGTGCATATGAATTATATATGCTAGTAATTCATCTGAGATGCATATAGTTGACATTGAAGCATGATAGCATAATTACATATATATATATATTTGTGATTAATGCCTGAGTGTATTATATGTTCACATGGAAGGAGCAAATGGTAAGATATTAGCGTATGATCGTATGATTTCATATACATGTTTATATGGTTGATTTTAGTCTGTTTGATGTTTAATAGAAAGAATATTTTATTAGACCGATTTGATGATATTTCAATGAAATAAAAAGGAGATAATTATTAATAAATGTCGAACTAGAATAGCAAAGAATAAGTAGGCAAGTATCAAGATATCAGAGTAGCGCAGCGAAAGCATGGTAAGACTTGACTTATTGACTTAGAAAATAGAAACTTGTTACTTATATTAGGGATGTTAAATGTAGACAAGGATCATGATTTAAAGTATATGTATAATAGTAGAAAGACTGGTAGCAAGTAATATGTAAGTAAAAATGGATAAGAGTAATATGGTTAATTCTTAACTTAGTAATTAAGGAGATAGAGATTTACTCTTCATGTGATGAATGTTAAGCTTTGGTAACTAGTAACCTGTTTATTTAATGAATAAGAACCATAGAACTAATTTAGACTTTGTAGATATTTAAATAGCCTTATAGGTAATCAGGTTAATACGGAAACAGAACTAAGTTTTGGGCATTTGACGCTCAAGGAATGAGCATAGTTACTTATTGAGTCTTATGACTCACACCACAACAGTATTTGAGTTTTGCAGGTTGGTGACCTGATCGGTCAACCACAGAGACCAGAGCTTGAAGAGCCTTGACCAGGAACTGTCTGAGAATGACAACGTCATGATACTACTCAATGTCAGTTGCGATACTTTTGCAACAGTACCATGACTAGTAATTCTAAGGTCATTACGTCTTTAGCATATTAAAAGATACATTATTTTATAGAAACTGCATATATTATACATAATAATAAAGTTTTACAGTAGTATTCATAAAGAAATACAATCGGGAATTGGCGAACTGAGAACCAACCCCAACAAAGACTACGCCTTGAGTGCACATGTATTTTGCCCTTGTTGCTAGCCTAGGCAAATACCTCAAAACCTTTAACTCGAGGTTCCTCTAGTAAATTAGACTTAAGGATTCTCAAAATCAGTGGCTTACTCTTAAAATTTAGAGTTGCTCACTTATATAAACCCAAGATATGAATGGTTTGGTGCAAAAATTTGTAAAGAATTCTTTGGGTTTATATAGGTGCTCCAAAGACAACAAAATTAATTAAGAATCTGATTTGGGATAAATGCTAATTTAATCTTAGCCATTGGATCTTAATTTAGTGGTTTAATGAGATTATAAAACCCTAATAAGAGTTTAGGCCGAATTGGAATTAAAACAAATAACAAATTTTTTTTTACTATTCACGTTAATATTCACGTTATTTATTTATTTATTTATTTTTCCAATTCCCAAAGTGCCCCTATCGTCATTCACCAATCCCTAAGCCACTATTTAACCTCATAAATGATCTGTTCAATAATTAAACACTTTGAACCATTTATGAACAATTCCTACAACAATCATATATGCTGTTAAATTTGTACTGTGCACTGTTAATAATTGATTTCGACTTTTTTGTGTGTGACCTTTTGGGTTCCCCTCACATTGGACATGAAATGAATCGTCATAATTTAATCGAACATAAATTATCCTATGATCAGATGGTCGTTTGATTTCAATGACCAATGTTGACATCTACCAACATGCCAAGACCCCCTAAATGAGAAGAAAGATATATACCCATTATGTATGCGATTTACGTATGATACGGTCCCTCGCCTCACTATATCCCCACCGTTTGACCTAAGGTATGGAAATTGTCTACTCATATAGTCAAATGTATGATGTTGATAGTGTCATGAATCGTGCTAACCCAATAATCTCACATGATTCTTCCACTGCGACCACAGTCTCAAGCACTGATCACACATATCAACCCGCGAACTGGAATACTACTCTTATAAGAAAATATTATCCGAGAGAGTGGCGATTCTCTGTTGTATCTTTACAAACTTCATTAGTTTCAACAAATGACCCAATCATACCCTTATGACCAGATCTCTTGAACCGGGGAGAATGTCAAAGTTATTTGATCCACACATAAGATTGTAAAGACCTCAAGTCTAAGGACTAGTCATACAATCGATACATGAAAGTTCTCACAGACACATGGGATAAACACTCCATGTGAAAACTTTCGGCGGTTTGTTCGATGGATACGAGCAACTCATGTATCCATATGACACACCAAGCAGACAGATCTCCGCTAGTAGCCTATGAGATCGGCTACTCCATTTAAGGGCGGATCATATCATCATGCTAGTCTCTCCGCTTTGTGAACGCCCAGATTATTCACAAAACTATGACTAGGAACGTTTAAGAGTAATGATTCTCACAAGGCGTGGAAGCCATCATCTAATTACTTTAAGGGCTTTATTACAATGTTTGATGATTCATATAAGTTATGTAAGACACGTATAATAAAGATTGCCATTTTATTAATTAATGAAAATATTACAAATACATGTACATATAGCCCATCCACAAGTTGGGTATAAGGCATATCCCTAACAATCTCCCACTTGCACTATAGCCAACTAGTATGAATCTGGACACCATACTCTTGGGTGTGCCTATCATGTTTTTGTTGAGTCAGCCCTTTAGTCAGAGAATATGCAAGATTATCTTCTGTTGGTATTTTCTCTATAATAACTTCTTTTCTCTCAAAAATCTCCCTGATGAGATGAAATCGCCTGAGTACATGCTTGGATTTCTGGTGGGACCTTGGTTCATTTGATTGAGCAATGGCGCCCGTGTTGTCACAGTACATCGTGACGCCATTCTTTATCGCGGGAAGCACTTCCAACTCCGTGATGAACTTTTTTATCCAGACTGCTTCTTTAGCTGCCTCAAATGCTGCAATATGCTCCGCTTCAGTGGTGGAGTTCGGTGTAGTTGACTGTTTTGAGCTTTTCCAACTGACAGCACCGCCATTCAAAGTAAACATATATCCTGTTTGCGATCTGCTGTCATCCCAATCCGTCTGAAAGCTCGCATCACAGTAACCAATGACTTTCATCTCAGAACAATCTCCGTATGTCAAAAACACATCGTTAGTTCTTCTCAGATACTTGACGATTGTTTTGATAGCTGCCCAATGTTGCTCACCAGGATTTTCCTGATACCTGCTCGTTATGCTAAGAGCATAAGAGACATCAGGTCTTGTACATAGCATGGCGTACATGATCGATCCTATGCTGAAGCATAAGGGATTCTACTCATACGCTCTCTATTGAAGGAGTATGTGGACATTGCTCATTTAATAATTGATTCCATGACAAGTAGGTAAATTACCTCTTTTGGAATCTTCCATTTTGAATCTTTTCAAAACTTTATCTATGTATGTAGATTGAGAAAGTCCTAACAACCTCTTAGATCTATTATGGTAGATCTTAATGCCGATGATGTAGGCTGCTTCTCCCAAATCTTTCATGGAGAAATTATGAGATAACCATTGCTTGGTGGCTTGCATCATGGGAATATCATTCCCGATGATTAATATGTCATTGACATATAATACAAGAATACAACAGCACTCCCACTATTTTTCCTGTAAATACAAGGCTCGTCAACATTTTTTATGAAGTCAAATTCTTTGATTGTCTTATCAAATCGTATATTCCAACTTCTGGAGGCTTGCTTGAGTCCATAAATGGATCGTTTAAGCTTGCATACTTTATTATGATCATCCTTAGATGCAAACCCCTCAGGTTGTGTCATATAGACTTCCTCTACGAGGTTCCCATTAAGGAAAGCTAATTTGAAATCCATCTGCCAAATCTCATATTCAAAGTGTGCAACTAGTGCCAGTAAAATTCAAATGGACTTTATCATTGCAACAGGCGAGAAGTTTTCGTCATAGTCAATTCCTTGGATTTATCTATAACCTTTCGCCACAAACCTAGCCTTATAGGTTTGGATGTTGCCTTCTGCATCAATTTTACGCTTATAAATCCACTTGCAGCCTATGGGTTTTATCCCTTCAGGTGCATCCACCAAGTCACAGACTTGATTAGGATACATAGAGTCTATTTCGGATTTCATGGCCTCAAGCCACTTGACTGAATCAATGTCACACATTACATCGTCATAACTGGTGGGATCGTCATTATCAATGACCTGATCATGTTCCTCATCAATATGGAAACCATATCTTTTAGGCTCATGTCTTTCCCTACCAGATCTTCTAAGTTCATAACCTTGTGGTTGTTCCGTCGCTGCCCTTTTGAGGGGCCTGAGGTTTAGTTCTATGTTAGTTTGTTCTTCTCGTACCTAATCGAGGTCAAGTCTACTCCCACTATGTTTCTTGAGAAGGAATTCATTCTCTAGAAATTTAGCACTTCGTGAGACAAATGTTCTTTGTTCATTTGGGACGTAGAACACGTATGCTCTTGAGTTCAAGGAATATCCTACAAACTTACATTTAACAGCCCTATCATCCATTTTGTTAGTTTGTGTGAGCTTAACATATGCGTCACATCCCCAAACTCTTATATAACTAAGACTAGGACGTTTCCCAGACCATAACTCATATGGTGTTTGACTAACAGTATTGGATGGAACTTGATTAGTAGTAGTGTTGTAGTTTCTAAAGCAAGACCCCAAAATGAAAGAGGTAGATCCGTGCCTGGCATAATTGATCGGACCATATCTAATAATGTCTGATTTCTCCTTTTGGAGACCCCATTATGATGTGGAGTTCCCGGAGGAGTCCATTGGGAAACAATGCCACTTTCTCTCAAGTAATCTTGAAATTCATCGCTTAAGTATTCACCACCTCGGTCAGACCTTAGTGACTTAATACTTTTATTAAGCTGGTTTTCTACTTCAGCTTTGAAGACTTTAAATTTCTCAAAGGCTTCAGATTTGTACCGCATAAAGTACACATACCTATATCGCGAGTGATCATCAATAAAGGTAATGAAGTAGGAGAATCCACCTCTAGCGGTGACTGACATTGGTCCGCATACATCAGAGTGTATTAGATCGTGACCTATCTCATGATCCATGATGAACCCGAGGTTGGCCAATTTTTCAATATGGCCAATCATCTTAAGCACATGTCCACTTACAGATCCTTCATTATACATTGTTTGGAATAAGGCACATGACACTTGGAATCTCACGGTATGAACGGAAGTTGCATACAAATCCTTCAATTGAAAGATGATGGTTTGAGCATCCATATATTTGTGAGCTTTCTGAAGTTCGTCCGACATAGAGCCAAGCATTATGCAAACTGCTTGCTCATCATCATCGACGTGATTCTTCCAAGCATCAAATGTATTTTGGTCAGCATCTTCTGTGGGTTCAGGGGGAAATGGTCTTTCAAGAACATAGAAAATATTTTCTTATCGTAAGACAATTTTAAGGTTTCTAAACCAATTATTGTAGTTGTCCCCTTTGAGCTTATGCTCATCAAGGATGTAACGAAGTGATACTCTTTTTTCCATTTGAATGTTTGTTAAATATTTTAACCCACCTGTTAAGAGAGAATGTTAAAATTAGGAATATGTTTTCATTAATGTTTCATAATAACATGGGCTTTTAATATTATGAAGTTGCTCCCACTTAATTGTTTTAAAATTTTAAGCAAATTGCATCAACCCCAATATGATGGATTTTTTATGGGCAAAGATCGATTATCATCATTTCATAACTCTGACTAGGGCCGATCGTTATAAAATATGATAATTAGGTAGGTTCCCAACCAATTTATGATATATATCACAATTCCTTGATCATTGGGTTGGGCAATCAAACATGCCATAGCTTATGCTAGTCCTTGTGGACACCCAATCTTTGCCACTAAGTTATAAGACCAGGCCTAAGGGTTGTTGCGTCTTATGACTCAGAAAAGTCAAACCATTGTCAATAGTACGATTTAGAGACAAATTGGTATGGTCATTCTGGTAAAGCCTAGTCCTGCCAATACGGTTTAAGCCATTTGGGTCTATACTTTACAATGGGAGGAAAAGTTTAGACTTAAATTATTATTGAGGATTTTAGCAAGTTTAAGTGAATAACGGTCAAATGGATTCCTCAATTGAAAATTCCCCAGAGGGAGGGTGGAGCGAACTCTCTTAAATACCCTTACCTTTTAGGCTATTATTGCCTTGGTTAGGGGTGTTCATAGGGTCGGGCCAACCCGCGACCCGACCTGACCCGCAATAACCCGACCCGACCCGGTCGGGTTTTAAAATTAAAATTCTAATTTTGGGTCAGACCCGACCTGACACGATGTGAATGATATTATAATAATAGTATATATATTTTTAATGATACACTTTGACAACAAAAAATTGTAGCTAAATTGGCATTGTGCGCGCTCTGTTTGCAGGTTCGAATCTCTCTGCCAGCATATTTGGCAACTTTTTTATTTAAAAGAAATAGGAAAAGATTGACAGTGGTGAGATTTGAACCTGCGACATATTCCAGACTAATGGATTAGCTTGCCATTTCGGCTACACCTTCATTCTTAACATGTTTGTATTAATAAAATTATATATTATGTTACTTAATATTGTGTTGACCCGACCCGACCCGCAGTGTTTGGACCCGACCCGTTGTGACCTGACCCGCGCGGGTTACCTTTTGAAATTTTGGGTTTCAGGTCAGAAGATCCGAATGACCCGACCCGATCGGGTAAAAAAAAATGTGAAAAACCCGATTCGACCCGACCCGTGAACACCCATAGCCTTGGTGACAGGAATAAACAATAGATCCTCCAAATTAGTCCAACACTTTAAATATGCTTTAAGGTAAGCTTTGAGTAAATGATTATCTAGATGTCTTTACAGCTTTTCCTTTTGGCTATAAAAAGGTAGTGAGTGAAGGAAGACACCAAATCATTATCTAACTCTAGTAATATCTTTGGTTAAATTAACTTTAGTTTGGAAAGTTTTATTAACGCATTGGTCCCACCCCACTTGTATCTTTTGTAATGTCTTTTAGTTTGTATTATAAACAAGTGATTTATATTTATTAGCCTTAAAGGTAATAAATCTCTAAGTTCATCACATAATAATTACTTAGCTAAGGGATAAGCAATACACTTTCTATTTCCTTAGAAAATCTTTAGATGTTTGCACCCTAAAATAATCATGCCAATTCTAATCATACATAGAATCATCAAGCATATGAGTTTTAAAATGTTGGAATTATTTTAGGCATTAAATAACTTTGATTAATATTTAATTATGATATTGGATTTTATTTTAATCAAATAAATTTACTATTCACGTTTTTTTACAGATGCGTGAACTTTAAATGTAATTTCACAATTCAAATCTTAACCAAATCATGCAAAACTTGTGCCTAAGATTAAATTCAGGGTGTTAGCTTTCCAACGAGCTTTTACACTCAAATGAGAGAGAACTAATCAAAATAAAAACAGCGCGTTGATACCACTGTTGGGAAGCGGCCGCGAGTGCGCAACGGAAAATCAAGAAAAAAATTATGATGCTGCTATCCCTTTGCCCAAGACCCATTTGTTTTGATTATTCTACAAGCCTAGGCATGTTACTATATATTCTAAGCATAAAAACTCATAAAACATGCAAAGAACATAAACCTAAACATGCTAACTATCATAAAAACTCTAATTAAAATAAAGAAAGAAAATGACTTACTTGAACCGAAGACTCCTCCAGTCCTCCCTCCAATCTACAAGCTTTTCTCGAACTCAGCAAGTTCTTCCACGTTCCAAAGAGCCACCCAAGTGTGTGGCCTCCAAAGGTGCACACACCAAAGCCAAAACTCAATGGCAAGACTACGCCTTGAGTGCGCGAATATTTTGCCATTGGTGCTACCTAGGCAAATACCTCAAAACTTTTAACTCGAGGTTCCTCTAGTCAATTAGACTTAAGGATCCTCAAAATCAGTGACCTACTCTTAAACTTTAGAGTTACTCACTTATATAAACCCAGATATGAAAGGTTTTGTGCAAAAATTTGTAAAGAATTCTTTGGGTTTATATATGTGCTCCAAAGACAACAAAATTAATTAAGAATCCGATGTGGGATAAATGCTAATTAATTTTAGCCATTGGATCTTAATTAGTGGTTTAATGAGATTATAATACCCTAATAAGAGTTTGGGCCGAATTTGAATTCAAAACAAATAACAAATAATTTTTTTTACTATTCATGTTACTATTAATGTTACTATTCACATTTTTATTTATTTATTTATTTATTCCAATTTCCAAAGTGCCCCTATCGTCATTCACCAATCCCTAAGCCACTATGGAACCTCATAAATGATATGTTCAATAATTAAACACATTGAACCATTTATGAACAATTCATATAACAATCATATATGCTGTTAAATTTGTACTGTGCACTGTTAACCATTGATTTCGACTTTGTTGTGTGTGACCTTTTGGGTTCCCCTCAAATTGGACATAAAATGAATCGTGATAATTTAATAGAACATAAATTATCCTCCGATCAGATGGTCGTTCGATTTCAATGACCAAGGTTGACATCTAGCAACATGCCAATGCCCCTAAATGAGAAGGAAACATATATACCCATTCTGTATGTGATTTACATATGATACGGTCCCTCGCCTCATTGTATCCACACCATTTGACCTAGTGTATGGAAAATGTCTACCCATATAGTCAAAGGTATGATGTTGATAGTGTCATGAATCGTGCTAACCCAAAAATCTCACATGATTCTTCCGCTGCGGCCACAGTCTCAAGCACTGATCACATATATCAACCCGCAAACTGGAATACTACTCTTATAAGAAAATATTATCCGAGAGAGTGGTGATTCTCTGTTGTATCTTTACAAACTTCATGTGTTTCAACAAATGACCCGATCATACCCTTATGATTGGATCTTTTGAACCGGGGAAGGAGAATGTCAAAGTTATTTGATCCACACATAAGATTGTAAAGACCTCAAGTCTAAGGACTAGTCATACAATCGATACATGAAAGTTCTCACAGACACATGGGATAAACACTTTATGTGAAAACTTTCGACGGTCAGTTCGATTGACACGAGCAACTCATGCATCCATGTGATACACCAAGCAGACGGATCCCCGCTAGTAGCCTATGAGATCGGCTACCCACTTATGGGTGGATCATATCATCATGCTAGTCTATCCGCTTTGTGAACGCCCGGATTATTCAAAAAACTATGACTAGGAACATTTAAGAGTAATGATTCTCATAAGGCATGGAAGCCATCATATAATTACTCCAAGGGCTTTATTACAGTGTTTGATGATTCATATAAGTTATGTAAGACACGTATAATAAAGATTGCCATTTTATTAATTAATGAAAATATTACAAATACATGTACATATAGCCCATCCACAAGTAGGGTATATGGCATGTCCCTAACACCAAAATGTCTTCTAAATCCAGTGCCAACAAAGCTGATGTAAATCCAGACACAACCCCAGCACCAACACGAGTGGCCACAAGAAAATGATGGGGTACAAGACATACCATAAGTATAACCAGAAGAGGAAGGTGGTGTTGAGCAGAGGGAGCTACAACCTGCTCCATCAGAGGCTACATGATCATCCACAGATCCAGATGACGAAAGACCTCTAGAAACTAGTGAACCTCCAGTACAAAGATCTGAGCGAGGCCAGATTCCATCATCCAGATGCTCAAGATCTGAATACATTCTGCTTACTGACGAGGGGGAGCCATAAATCTTTAACGAAGCTGTATCTAATAAAGACAAAGACAAATAGCTGCACGCAATACATGATGGAATGGAATCTCTGCAGAAAAATAACACTTATGAGATAGTCAAGCTCCCACATGGAATGAAGGCACTAAAGAACAAATGGTTATTCAAGCTCAAGAAAGATGGTAGCGAAAAAGTGGTGAAACACAAAGCTCGGCTAGTAGTCAAAGGATTCCTACAGAAAAAAAGAATTGACTTTGATGAGATCTTTTCACCAATGGTAAAAATGGCTTCAATCCGAGTCATCCTAGGTTTGGTAGCCAGATTGAACTTGGAGCTTGAAAAGATGGATGTTAAAACAACATTTCTTCATGGTGATTTGAATGAAGAAATCTACATGGAGCAGCCAGAAGGATTAAGGTTTCAGGAAAAGAAAACCTTGTTTGCAAGCTGAAAAAGAGCTTGTACGGGCTCAAACAAGCACCGAGGCAGTGGTACAAGAAGTTTGACTCATTTATGGTGGGTCAAGGATACAAAAGAACTGCAGTAGATCAGTGTGTATACATCCAGAGGTTTCCAAATGGAAATTTCGTTGCTCTTCTACTATACATAGATGACATGTTGATTGTTGGACAAGAAGCAGCGAAGATCAGCCAGTTGAAGAAGGAACTCTTTAAGTCTTTCGATATGAAAGATTTAGGACCAGTTCAACAGATTTTAGGAAATGAGATTGTTCGTGACAGACAAAACAAGAAGTTATGGCTTTCATAGGAGAGTTATATTGAACGGATAATCAGGAGGTTTGATATACAGAAAGCCAAACCAGTCAGCTTTCCGCTAGCGCACCATTTCAAACTGAGTAAGAGTTTGTGCCCCTCATCCAAGAAAGAGATAGAGGAAATGTCATCAATACCATATTCTTCAGCTGTTGGAAGCCTAATGTATGCAATGTATGTACCAGGCTAGATATTGCACACGCAGTGGGTGTAGTGAGCTGTTTTCTCTCTAACCCTGGAAAGCAACACTAGGAGGCAGTCAAATGGATTCTCAGGTAACTCAAGGGTACATCAAAGTTTTGTCTATGCTACGGGGAGCTGATCCAATCTTGGAAGGCTATACTGATTGAGATATGGCAGAAGATCTTGATGGTAGGAAATCTACATCAGGTTTCATCTATACTTTTGCAGGGGGAGCTGTGTCATGGCAGTCAAGATTGCAGAGGTGTATTGCATTATCCACAACAGAAGTTGAGTACATCGCTATAGCTGAGGCATGAAAAGAAATGTTGTGGCTAAAACAATTTCTCCAAGAATTAGGGATCAAGCAGACATAATACAAGATACATTGCGATAGTCAAAGTGCTCTAGACTTGAGCAAAAACTCAATGTATCATTCCGGACGAAACACATTTATATTCGCTATCATTGGATACGCGAAGTAATGGATCAAAAATTGATGGGACTAGTAAAGATACAAACAGATGAGAATCCAGCTGATATGTTAACGAAAGTGGTTACTTGAGACGAATCCAGCTGATATGTTAACGAAAGTGGTTACTTGAGACAAGCTAGAGTTGTGCAGAGACATAGTCGGGATAGCTGTCAGATGATAGATTGTTTCAGATACAGCTGGTGGGGGAGAATTGTAATGAATCTAGCATGCAGAAACGTCCATTTAACTTTCGGTGTAATAACATGAAGCTTCCTGCAAGTTGGCCAAGTTGGCCAGCAAAGATTTTGTTGGCAACCTGCCCTATAAATAGAGAGCTTTCCAGTATGTAAATGCATCCCCCAAAGAGTGTGTAAATTGTTAGAGAGAATGTGAGGTTTTTTCATTTATAAGTTTTGTAAACTTATTGTATTCTATTCTTGAGAGTAATATAAAGGTTTCAGTTTTTCCTCAAAACACTCAAGAGTGATCAAGTGAATCACAACATGTCTTGTAAGCTGTCCGATAGGCCCATAATGCATCATCCAATTTTTCAGACCAGTCCTTCCTTGTTGATCCAATGGTTCTTTCCAAGATTCTTTTGATCTCCCTGTTTGAAACTTCAACTTGTCCATTTGACTGTGGATGGTAGGCAATGGAAAATTTGTGAGTAACTCCCTATTTGGATAGGAGTGCATCGAAGTATTTGTTGCAGAAATGTGTTCCAACATCGCTGATAATTGCTCGAGGTGTTCCGAAGTGAGTGAAAATATTCTTTTTAAGGAATTTAATCACTACTTTTGAATAATTTGACGGTAGTGCAATTGCTTCAACCCATTTGGAGATGCAGTCTACCGCAACTAGTATGTATATGTTTTCGAATGATGGAACAAAGGGTCCCATAAAGTCAATCCTTCATACATCAAATATCTCTACTTTCAGAATATTTTGCAAAGGTCCTTCATTTTTCCTCAAAATATTTCCCGTTCTCTGGCACCTGTCACATTGAAGAGCAAACAGATAAGCATCTTTAAAAAGAGTAGGCCAGAACAAAGATAAGCATCTTTAAAAAGAGTAGGCCAGAACAAACCTAATTGAAGGAATAAATTTCAAAACGGTAAAAGGCAATTTCATTACTACATAGTTAATTTTGTACAAAAACACAATGTCTTTTACAAAACAATGACGCTATGGGTCATAACTGTCCAACAATCTCCCACTTGGCCTATAGCCAGTCACTCAAGCATCTAATACCTGAACTATGTACATGTCGCTCAAACTTTGGCTGAGGAATAACTTTCGTCAGCGGATCTGCTATGTTGTCATCTGATGCGACCTTCTCGACCTTCACATCGCCACGATGTATGATATCACGAATCAGATGGAAACGTCGAAGAACATGTTTGGATCGTTGATAAGACCGCGGTTCTTTAGCCTGCGCTATAGCTCCGTTATTGTCACAATACAATGGAACGGGCTCAGCTGTTAACAGAACTACTCCTAATCCAATTAGGAATTTTCGGATCCAACTGCTTCCTTTGCTGCTTCAGCTGCAGCAATGTACTCCGTTTCTGTTGCTGAATCGACAACAGTCTTGTTTGGAAGATTTCTAGCTCACTGCCTCCGTTATTCAACAAAATATGTACCCGGATTGCGACTTGCAGTCGTCTTTGTCGGTTTGGAAACTTGCATCGGTATACCCAGTTAACTCAAGTTCTCCATCTCCATAGATTAAGAAAGCATCCTTAGTTCTTCTAAGATACTTTAGGATATTCTTAACCGCCATCCAGTGACATTCACCTGGATCGGCCTGATAGCGACTACACATGCTCAAAGCATAGGAGACATCAGGTCACGTACATATCATGGCATACATGATCGATCCGACTGCCGAGGTGAATGGTATCCGACTCATGTTGTCTCTCTCATCTTGAGTTTTAGGACACATGTCCTTAGATAGATAGACGCCATGTGACACTGGCAACAGTCCCCTCTTGGACTGATCCATGTTGAATCTCTTCAACGCTTTGTCAATGTATGTGCTCTGGGAGAGTCCAAGCAGTTTTCTAGATCTATCCGGTAGATCTTTATTCCAAGAATAAAGGCTGCTTCTCCCAGATCTTTCATGGAGAATTTCAATGAAAGCCAAGCTTTCACCAACGTTAGCATGGGAATGTCATTGCCTATAAGCAATACATCGTCAACATAAAGGACAATAAAAGTTATTGCTCTCCCACTAACCTTCTTGTATACACAAGGATCATCTTCGTTTTGAATGAAATCATATTCTTTTATGATCTCATCAAAACGTTGGTTCCATGACTGCGATGCTTGCTTCAGTCCATAAATGGACCGATTTAACTTACAAACCTTGTTTGCAAGTCTGGGCGTGATAAAACCATCAGGTTGTTGCATATAAACATCCTCCGAACGGTTTCCGTTAAGGAAAACGGTTTTAACGTCCATCTGCCATATCTCATAATCGAATATGCAGCAATTGCAAGCATTATCCGAATGGATTTAATAATGGCACTGGTGTGATAAAGTTTCGTCGTAATCGATACCATGTCGTGTTGGTTTCTAGATTAGGTCCCAAGATCATGAAATCAAGTATGAAAAACGCATGAATACAACCAAATGAGGTGCGGAAAAAACTCACATTGATCGGTTGGATGCTCCGAAGACTAAAACTGAACTGCCTCATCTGTCAAGCTCGGTAGTGGCTGCTCTTGGTCGTGGATTGCACGACATGGGCTGGTTTTGGCTCCTCCAAGATTCGGCCATTGAAGACCTCCATTGAAGCTCCAAGCTTCAAGCTCCAAAACGATTCCAAGCTCACAAGAACACTGCCCTAACACCTTAGGATGACTCATGGTGTTTGCTAGCACCTTGTTTTGCCACAAAACTATCACATTTCTTCTCCTTGTTGCTCGGCAGAATCAGAAAAATGAAGAAGAAAATGGGTCTCCAAGACCGTGTGAGAGAAGAGGAAAGAGAGGAGGGAAAACGTTTCCAAAACGTAAAAGAGAGTGAGAGAAATAAAAATGTATTAGGTTTATATATTTTCCAAAAAATTAATAAACCAATTACCTTTTTCAATTTCAAAAAAAACAAAGCATTAAATGCTTGTCAATCCACCACATCAATCACTCAATCAATCAATCAAATTGTCACATCACTCAAAGTGACATGTGATTTGACGATTGATGTGACTAATGATTTGACGCTTGATTTGACTTGCGTGCCGCACTCGAATTCGAAATGCGAATGCGCTCGCAAACAATCCCGGACTCGGGTTCGCTAATTCCAAATTAACAAATTTTTCGTTGCGGCGCAATTAAATGATTACGCCTAGCGAAATCACTATTCACGTCGCTAACGAATTAATTCTAAATTAATTCGTTTGCCCGAATTAAAATCTAATTTTAATTCCGCGTCGAAATCCAATTTCGTATAATATATCGAATATATTATTTTATCGATTAATTCCAAATTAATCGGTCTCTCTTTAATTAATATTTTATCCCAGATAAAATATCTCAGTAATTAATCCCAGATTAATTTTCTCTCTCATCAAATTAATCCCAGATTAATTAAAGTGCGAGTCATACATCATCGGTGAATCTTCGGGAAGCGACCCATGAGATCCCCAGATATGTTGGCAGTAAATACGGTCGTCGGACTATCCGAACACGTAAGTACCTAGTACTACGTTTGTACCCATTTACAAGACAAGGTTGGCCTCTAGCAAAGCGCCATGCCTACCCAATTCTCCGAAATATCCTTACATGAATAAGTGATCTAGATCAAGCGTAGTATACCGTAGTATTGTGTATGTCGATCCAGTATCGGATGTTCACATGCTAGGCCTGGGGCTGGAATTGTGTCTGCCCCGTACGAAGCACATATCGGATGTCTGACAACTAGTCTCTATAATCGGATATACATGACCTAGTCATAATATCCCGATAGCTCGAGCTTTTAAGAGAACGAGTTTCGTATCCTATGTGACCGTCATCTCCATATGACTGGAGTGATACTTCCGTCTTAACATCACACCCAACACACTACGATTCTCAATATACCCAGCATTGGCGTACACAGAACCTGTTAAAGCCTTGTACGACCTCAACCAAAGTATATTGATTGTCGTAAGTATTAGCGGTGCAAGTCTCAGGTTAAGACCAAATACACCTACCATGATTGCAGACTCCCATAGACACATAGTCATACTACCAATGGGATTCCGCAGGGGTCTATCCAGAGCGAAGCTGTTTCTCGTACCATCGGTAAAACACAACCTCCTATTACACTTGCATGAGTATCCTATACCCAAATATATGAGAACTATGCTGTTGTGCCCTCACAACGTGCACAAGTGTAATACTAGTCTTTTACGTATTTATCGATGTCCAATCTCGATAATACTCTGACTAGGGATATTTAATGATTTATCCTTCGTGGACTGATACTGTCTCATATTATTCTCCGTCCGGAACAAATCATAAGAACCTCTCATCATTTATATATCTAGGTGATCTAATCACAAATGACAAGAGTGCAATCTCCTTTGTCACATAGTTAATTTGTACAACAACACCGTGATCTGTACAAATAGTGACGCTATGGGTCATAATTTTCCAACAATCTCCCATTTGGCCTATAGCCAGTCACTCGAGTGCTTAACACCCGAACTATGTACGGTTGGCTCAAACTACTGAGAAAAGGTTTTCGTCAGCGGATTTGCATGATTATCATCTGATGCGATTTATTCGATCATCACATCGCCACGATGTATGATCCGAACGAATAAGATGATTATCAAAGTAAGTATCTGGATCGTCGATGAGACCATTAATTCTTTAGCATGTGATGACGCCTAGCTCAGCTGCTAACATAGCTATATCTAATCTAATTAGATTTATTATCGACCCAAATGGCTTATATTGCTGCCTCAGTTGCAGCAATAACCCGCATTTGTTGTTTATTCGGTAACAGTATCTTGCTTGGAAGATTTCCAGCTCGCTGTACCGTTATACTATTGTATAGTACCGTTGTTACGACTTATAGTCATAATCAAGAAAGCCAAGCTTTCACCGATTATTTTATGGGAATATCATTTCCAAGAAATGATATATCATCATTAATCAGGACATTCACTGTCAGTGCGCTCCCACTAACCTCCTTATATACACAAGAATTATTTTCGTTTTGAATTAAATCATACACCATTATGATTACATCAAAACGATAATTCCAAGAACATAATGCTTGCTTCAATCCAAACATGGATCGAATAACCTGCAAACCTAGTTTTCTTGTTATGGTTCGACAAAACCGTCAGGATGTTGTAAACATCCTCCAAAAGGTTTCCGTTAAGGAAAGCGGTTTTGGCATTCAGCTGCCACATTTCATGAATGAAACATGCAGCATTAGCAAGCATTATCCAAATGGATTTACCATGGCAACAGGTAAAAGGTTTCGTCGCAATCAACACAATGTTGATAACTCTACCTTTTCGCTACAAGCCGAGCTTAGTACGATGGTATGTTGCCATCCATGTATGTCTTCCTTGAAAACTCATTTAGTACCAATAGGCACAATGCCTTGTGGTACATCAACTAATGTCTAAACATAGTTGGTATACATGGAATCCATATCGGACATTATGGCACTTTGCCATAATAGGGAGTCGATACCTTGTATCACTTCCTTATACGTAGTCAGTTGGTATACCTCAATAAGATAGACATCTTTATGAGGTGAGATCAGAAACCCATACCCCAGGTTGTTTTCTGACTCTCTCCGACCTACGCGGTTCTTGTGTATTTGAAGATTATTGGAATAGTTTCATCCTTGATGAACTATTTATGTTCCATTAGGACTCGGTGCCGGGAATAGTATTACTCCGATTTTCATCGAGTTTTACTATCCTCCCACTTACCACTGCATAATCTGTATTCCTCTCAGGAAAACCGCATGGTGAGTAACAATCTAATTGTTCTCTCGTGAGTTGTATAAGTACAATACTTATGGTATCCCTAGGATAACCTACAATTGGCACTTATCCATTTTGGGTTTTAGTTTGGTATCAACCAAACATATGCCTAGCATACCCAAATATTCAGGAATGAGAAACCTGGTTTCTTTCCCGTTCATATCTAATATGTTATCTGTCAAACAGATATTTATGGAACCTTATTCAAAATAGGTTCTGCACTGTTTAGCGTATCCGTTGAAGGAAATGGTAGCTCAGAGCGACTCATGATTAACCTTATCATGTCTAACAAAATTCGGTCTCTCATTTCGGACACACCGTCAAACTGACGTGTTCCGGGAGGAGTCCTCTTTGAAAGAATACTTTACTCTTTCAAGTATATGAGAAACTTATTGCTCAAGTATTTTTATCATGGTCAAACCGTGATGGTTTAATACTTTAGCCGATCTGTTTGTCTATTTCGTGTCGAAACTGTGAAAGTTTCTGATTTGTGTTTCAAAGAAACACATAACCATACCCGATGCCACATCCGTAAAGGTCACGAAATATTCATATCCACATCTAGCCTAGCTAGACATGGGCCCACTTGATTCACTATGAACTAGGGTAACAGATCGGTGGCACTGGCAATTTTACCAAGTAAATAGTGTTTTAGGCACTTTGCCCAATAAACTAGATTCGTAGATTTTATTTGAATAGAATCAAATTAGTCCTAGTACCCACTCTTCGAAAGTGTGGATATACGAGCCTTGTTTGATTGTGTCCCAGACAACAATAGTTTCTTAACTGATCAAATCAGTTTGAGCTATTTATTTGTCATGTTATATATTTGAGATATTTTTATATTCAAAATATAAATTCTGTTATTCACATCTAATGTGTTTATCTTAATATCATCTTTATAAAATAAAACACTTAGTGTTCTAGAATATAAAGTTCACCCGCAGCGGGTCAAACACTGATATAAAGATAATGTATCTAGTCAAACTAGTTACATTATAACAGTTTCCTAATTTAAGTACATACCCTTGGGTAGTTCCTAAAATTAGGTATCTACGGTTAAAACAGCGACTTTCGTCCCGTTTCCAATTCGCAGATAAATCTCAATTGATGTCATTATCCTGCTCACAGCAGATTCTGAACATCAATACATATTTATGTATCACACTAAGTATTTAAACTCCAATTTTAATACTAGTAGTGAACATAATGTTGACAAATATATTTGAAGTCAGAGCCTTGCTCATCTTCAATTCCTTCTTGGGATATGTCCTTTTATCTTGTTAGAAGATTATAATGATTTTGCCTTGGCCCTTTTCAACATTCCAGTAGCCTTTGGCCAAGCCTCGGGTTTCTAGAATATCGAAGTAAGGTGAGCCTTGCGCTACTTGCTTTATTGCAAACTTTGACTTTGTCTCCTTGAGAATATTCATTAATTCTCTAAGAATTATTTATTGCAATTTAGTATTTCAAAGATCTAAAATAGATCCATGAAAATCCTTCAATTTCATTATCATACTTTAAGGATCTTATCCTTAGTTCTGATAAAGAAATTAATGAGTCTATTTGACAAGTATAATGGATTAAGCACTAAAGTTATCATTACATGAATATTCCAAATATCATGTTCCACTTATTTGCTTAACTCCAGGCTTAGGCTTAATATGTTATTTTATCAAATAAAGTAACTTATTATTTTTCCAGGTCCATCCTGAAATTATTCCCAATTTGAAAATTAAACCATTTAAACACATTTTCCCCAGGATTATGTTTTAAATGTCAATCTTTCAATTTTATTTTGATTCTAATAGTCCAACTATTTAATCAACGATTTGTGGTACTATATATTATAATGATTATTATAGTCCAACTATACAATCAAATATAATTTAAATCAATTAACCTAAATTATATTGATTATTATAGTCCAACTATAAAATCAATTATAAATCGAAATTAATTAATTCAAATATATTGATTACTATAATCCAATTATATAATCAACTATAATACATTCCAACTTATAAAAAAAAACAATTTAAATATTAGTCCAACTAACATTTAATCTAACGACGAAATAATTTGTGATTGAGCGCGTATGGCAAGTAATTAAACGAATATTGCAAATTCAATTCTTGCCTCCCACTATTTTTCGGCGAGCCTCTAACCCTTTGTCGAGTACACGGGAAACCGTGTTTCCTAGTGGGCTAGGATCCCGTTAAATATCACACGATCTTGACTTTGGCCAACAAATTGTATGATATTTAACTAGGTAGATCTCTAAGATCAATTGGATCCAATCCAATTCCTAGATCCGGTAGGGGGACATCCAAGTCCGAAACATATATCTTATATATGCCAATACATCCAATGTATTGCCTAACCTTTTTCCTCTGAATCAACTAAGCCTTGGCTTTGGCACAACAAACTTAGTGATCCCAGTCAAGCGCGACCCATTGACCATGGAAAGCTTCGTAATCAATGTCGATGGACAAGAAGTGGTCTTGACTTTGGCCAACAAACCACAACTTGGATAAGACACTGATATGGAGCAAAGCCTTCGTGATTCAAACACATCTTCGACAGACAAAGGCCTTGACTTTGGCCAACAAACCAATGCCGTCTCGGATCTTGAGTGAGAATCACTCAATGGAAGGAAAGACGCTTAATATTGTTTGAGGGTTTTTCGCGTGCAATTTGGCAACTAATTTATTATCTTTGTTAAGGTCTCATCATCATACACCTTTAAACATGAATTCTAAACACATAATAAAGTGCATATGATAAAATAATAATGATATGCGGATGGATACGTTACATTGATCCTAGATCAAATCTCTCACTATCTCTCTCCCGCTAGCACATGTATTTACTTCTACTCGTTACACTACACTTCTAAAGAAACCTCATTTACATTGAGGGGAATAAGTGAGAAGAGAATACAAAGAGTATAGAGGTGATAAGGCTGGACACGCAGGTCTAATTAATAAATCAAATTTATTACAACAATTTCTAAAATTGCCCCACCCTTCTAATATTTATCTGATATACATTATTCATGCATCGCAACCATGTATTCACAGAAGCATGTTATCAATCAATCTAATCCAATTAATTAATCTGATAATTAGTGAACATCCAATGGTCAAACAACGATTTGATTTTGCTCGAGTCAAACTCGTTTTTCGAATAAGTACTCAAAGTACGAATTCTTGAATTAAATTAAACTACATAATTAAATCCAATTCAATTTGTATTTAATACTAATTCACTATTTAATTCCAAATTAAATATTACATTTTATTAACGAACCTTTACGACTTAAATTCCAAATTCAATCGTTACGGGTCTCAAAGCCCGATTAACATCCAATGTTTATTTAATTAAAGTCCAATGGGCTTTTAATTAA
Source organism: Zanthoxylum bungeanum (assembly GCA_019454045.1). Classification (NCBI taxonomy): domain Eukaryota; kingdom Viridiplantae; phylum Streptophyta; class Magnoliopsida; order Sapindales; family Rutaceae; genus Zanthoxylum; species Zanthoxylum bungeanum. The sequence continues at coordinate 101,762 of SKCR01034873.1, forward strand.
TTTCTTTAGGCGTGGACTTTTGGTCAACTCGGGTCAAACCGATAACCAAAGTCCAATCCGGGATTTACCCCATAAGCCCAGAAATTAATTTTGGCCCATTAGGCCCAATTAAATAATTAAGGTCCATTAAGTCATAATTGGACTTTATGGATGCGGTTTTGGGCCTAATTGGATCCAACCAATTTTGACTAAACCGATCTTTGTACAACAAAGCCCAAAAACCCAATTACAACTTATAAGGCCCAAATCCAATTTTAAGCCCAATTAATTAACTTTTAAAATTCTAAATTCTATAATTAATTAACCTAAGTGTAATACACAATTAATTACCCAATTAACATTTCTAAAACATCAATTAGCCTAATTAATCATGCACTTCAACATCAAATAGTGTCCAACACAATTCAATCAAAATCAAACCCAATTTACATGCTTAAAGTCTCGGCAATTAGGGGTTTTTCCAATCCGATTCGGTTTCAATCCAATTGAATCCACAATCATCATTTCCCAAATCAATTCAACTCATCCAATGAATCAAAATAAAAAAACACAATGAATTTCAATTTATCAAAGAATTCGGCCAAGCCATAATTTGGGGAAAAATTGTCCAATTCAAAATTCAATCCAATTAAACCTCAAATCAACATTACCCACTTGTTTTAACACATCCAATGATCAAACAAACAAAAAATTACCAAGACATTAGGGCTTACAATTTTCTGCCATGCCCAAAAATTTGGGGAAAAATGGATCCAATCCAATTTCATGAAATTGATCATGCACAACTTCAATTAATCAACATACAAGCATACTTAATCAATCAATGTAATCAAACCCTAACTTTTTCATGCTTGATCAAAGTTCAAGATACCATTGTTGGTTTCTAGATTAGGTCCCAAGATCATGAAATCAAGTCTGAAAAACGCATGAATACGACCAAAGGAGGTGCGGAAAAAACTCACATTGATCAGTTGGATGCTCCGAAGACTAAAACCGAACTGCCTCCTCTATCAAGCTCGGCAGTGGCTGCTCTTGGTCGTGGACTGCACGGCATGGGCTGGTTTTGGCTCCTCCAAGATTCGGCCAAAGTGCTTGAGATTTGTGGCAAATTTCAAGAGAGCTAGCACTCCGAGAGACATGTTTGTGGCAAATTTCAAGAGAGCTAGCACTCCGAGAGACATGCAAAGGTGATAGGGAAGTCCACCCATGAGCCGGGAACCGTTCGACGAAGCTCGGAGCTTGACGAAGGACCCAAACCGAGGCCAAACCAGTGAGTTGTTTTTGCTCACTGCCGAACCAGTTCAAGGCAGAATTTGAATTTTTTGTTGCCTCCGCGTCGCTCAACCGCTCGATGTAAGTATTCCGCGACTTCCTCGAATGTATTCACACATGTTCATGCTTGATTTATGATCCTTGGGACCTGGATAATCTCCAACATAATCATGACCAAGTCATATTATCCTGATAGTTGCAACCCTTTAGAGAACCAGTTCTGTATCCCTACGCGATCATCAACTCCATATGACTGGAGTGATACTTCCGTCTTGACATCACACCCAACATTCTACGATTTTCAATATACCCAGCAGAGGCGTACACAGAACCTGTTAAAGCCCTGGATGACCTTAACCAAAGTATATTGATTGTCGCAAGTATTAGCGGTGCAAGTCTCAGGTTAAGACCAAATACACCTACTCTGATTTCGGACTTCCATAGACATATAGTCATACTACTAATGGAATTCCGAGGGGGTCTATCCAGAGCGAAGCTGTTTCCCGTACCATCGGTAAAACACAACCTCCTATTACACTTGTATGAGTATCTTATACCCAAATATATGAGAACTATGCTGTTATGCCTTCACAACGCGCACAAGTGTAATACTAGTCTCTTACGCATTTATCGATGTCCAATCTCGATAATACTCTGACTAGGGATATTTAATGATTTATCCTTCGTGGACTGATACTGTCTCATATCATTCTCAATCCAGGAACAAATCATAAGGACCTCCTGTCATTTATACATCTTGGTGATCTAATCACAAATGATAAGAGAGCAATCTCCTTTGTCACATAGTTAATTTGTACAACAACACCATGATATGTACAAATATTGACGCTATGGGTCATAATTGTCCAACAATCTCCCACTTGGCCTATAGTTAGTCACTCGAGTTTCTACCACCCGAACTATGTATGGTTGGCTCAAACTGCTGAGAAAAGGTTTTCGTCAGGGGATTTGCATGATTATCATCTGATGCGATTTATTCGATCATCACATTGCCACAATGTATGATCCGAACGAATCAGATGAATATCGAAGTATGTATCTGGATCGCTGATGAGACCATTAATACTTTAGCTTGTGCTGAAGCCTAGCTCAGCTGCTAACAGAATTATATCTAATCTAATTAGATTTATTATCGACCCAAATGGTTTCTACCACCCGCATTTGTTGTTTATTCGGTAACAATATCTTACTTGGAAGAGTTCAAGCTCACTGTTCCGTTATTCAAACTGTATAGTACAGTTTTGCGACTTATAGTCGTCTAATCGGTTAGGAAACTTGCTACAGTGATCCCAATCACTTCAAGTTCTCATTCTCCATAGAATAAGACATCATCCTTAGTTCTCTAAGAAACTAAAGGATGTTTTTAATATCAATCCAGTGACTATCACTTGGATTGGCCTATTTGTGACTTCATATGCTCAAAGCGTATGAGACACCAGGTCGCGTACATTTTTCAATGTACGAGTTCTCGGAGAGTTTTCTCGAAAGCCAAGCTTTCACCGATTATTTTATTATGGGAATATCATTTCCAAGAAATGACTTATTATCATTATTTATAGGACAACCAGTGCCAGTGCGCTCCCATTAACCTGGATATACACAAGAATCATTTCCGTTTTGAATTAAATCATAAACTATTATGATTACATCAAAACGACAATTCCAAGAACCTAATGCTTGCTTCAATCCAAACATGGATCGAATAACCTGCAAACCTCGTTTGCTAGTTTTGGTACGACAAAACCGTTAGGATGTTGTAAACATCCTTCAAAAGGTTTCCTTTTAAGGAAATCGATTTTCCCGTTCAGCTGTCATATTTCATAAATGAAATGTGCAGCATTAGCAAGCATTATCCAAATGGATATACCATGGCAACAGATAAAAGTTTCGTCGTAATCGACACAATGTTGATAACGATACCTTTCCGCTAAAAGCCTAGCTTAGTACGTTGGTATGTTGCCTTTCATGTATGTCTTCCTTGAAGACTTATATAGTACCAATAGGCACAATGCCTTGCGGTACATCAACTAGTATCCAAACTGGTTGATATACATGGAATCCATTTCGGACTCATGACACTTTGTCATGATTGGGAGTCGATACCTTGTATCACTTCCTCATACGTAGTCTGTTGGTATTCCTCATTAAGATTGACATCTTTATGAGGTAAGATCAGAAACCCATACCCCAGGTTGTTTTCTGACTCTCTCCGACTACGTGGTTCTTGTGTATTCGAAGATTACTGGTATAGTTTCATCCTTGATGAAATATTCATGTTCCATTAAAGAATCGGTGCCAGGAACATTATCACTCCGATTTTCATCGAGTTTTTACTATCCTCCCACTTACCACTGCATATAGGTATTCCTCTTAGGAAAACTGCATGGTGAGCAACAATTAAATTGTTCTCTAGTGAGTTGTATAAGTACTATACTTATGATATCCCTAGGATAACCTACAATTTGGCACTTATCCTATTTGGGTTTTAGTTTGGTATCATCCAAACATATGCCTAGCATTCCCAAATGTATAGGAATGAGAAACCTGGTTTCTATCCTATTTATATCTAATATGATATCTATCAAACAGATTTTTATGGAACCTTATTCTAAATAAGTTATGCACTGTTAATGTGTATCCGTTGAAGGAAATGATAGCTTAGAGCAACTCATGATTAACCTTATCATGTCCAACAAAATTCGGTTACTCAGTTCGGACTCACCGTTAAAATGACGTGTTCCGGGAGGAGTCCTCATTGAAAGAATACTATACTCTTTCAAGTATATTTGAAACTTATTGCTTAAGTATTTTCATCATGGTCTAACCATGATGATTTAATACTTTAGCCGATCTGTTCGTCTATTTCGTGTCGAAACTTTAAAAGTTTCCAATTTGTGTTCTTCAAAAGAAACACATAACCATAACGCGATGCCACATCCGTAAAGGTCACGAAATATTCATATCCATATCTAGCCTAGCTAGACATGGGCCCACTTGCTTCACTATGAACTAGGGCTAACAGATCGGTGGCATTTTCTCTTTTACCAAGTAAAGGTGTTATAGGCACTTTGCCAAATAAACTAGATTCGTAGACTTTATTTGATTGGAATCATATTTGTCCTAGTACCCACTCTTCGAAAGTGTGGATATACGAGTCTTGTTTAATTGTGTCTCAGACAACAATGCCACAAATAGCCTCTTCTGATCAAATCAGTTTGAGCCATTAGTTTGTCATGTTATATGTTTGAGATTTATTTATATTCAAAATATAAATGCTGTTATTCACATCTAATGTGTTTATCTCAATATCATCTTTATATAATAAAACACTTTAGTGTTCTAGAATATAAAGGTTCACCCGCAGCGGGTTAAACTCTGATATAGAGATAATGTTTCTAGTCAAACTAGTTACATTATAACAGTTTCCAAATTTAGGTACACATCCGAAGGGTAGTTCCTAAACTTAGGTATCTATGGTTAAAACAGCGACTTTCGTCTCGTTTCCAATTCGCAGATGAAACTCAACTGAAGTCAGTATCCTGCTCAAAACAGATTCTGAACATCAATACATATATTTTATGTTCCACAATAAGTATTTAAAATCTAATTTTAATACTAGTAGTGAACATAATGTTGACAAACATATTTGAAGTCAGAGCCTTGCCCCGTCTTCAATTCCTTCATGTCTGCTTTGTCCAAACGGCAGTCACGCTTCCGCGATCCCGTTTGCCACAATTTAGGCAGACATTTTGGGATATGTCATTTATCTTCATAGAAGATTATAATGATTTTTCTTTTGCCCTTTTCAACACTCCAGAAGCCTTGGCCAAGCCTTGGCCTTCTAGAATATCGAAGTAAAGTGCGCCTTGCGCTACTTGCCTCATTGCAAACTTTGACTTTGTCTCCTTGAGAATAGTCATTAACTCTCCAAGAGTTATAATTGCAATTTTAGTACTTCTAAAATCTAAATATAGATTTATGAAGATCATTCAATTTCATTATCATACTTTAAGGATCTAACCCTTAGTTCTGACAAGGAAATTAAGGAGTCTACTGCGACAAGCTTAATGGATTAAACACTAAAGTTATCATTACATAAATCTTCCAAAGATTATGCTCGACTATTTTCTTAACTCCGGGCTTAGGTCTAATATGTTATTTTATCAAATAAAGTAACTTATTAGTTTTCAGGACCGTCCTGAAATTTTATTCCCAATTTGAAAATTAAACCATTTCAATACATTTTCCCTAGGATTATGTTTTAAATGTCAATCTTTCAATTATATCTTGATTCTAATAGTCCAACTATTTAATCAACGATTTCGGTACTTTTAAATATAATGATTATTATAGTCCAACTATTTATAAACTATAATTTAATTTGTTCGAATACAGTCCAACTGTTAATTAAAACAACAATTTAAATATTAGTCCAACTAACATTTAATTTATTTGACGAATGATATTTGATTTGAGCGCGTATGGCAAGTAATTAAACGAATATTGCAAATTCAATTCTTGCCTCTCACTATTTTTCGGCGAGCCTCTAACCCTCTGTCGAGTACTCGGGAAACCGTGTTTCCTAGTGGGCTAGGATCCCGTTAAATATCACACAATCTTGACTTTGGCCAACAAATTGTATGATAATTAACTAGGTAGATCTCTAAGATCAATTGGATCCAATCCAATTCCTAGATCCAGTAGGGGGATATCCAAGTCCGAAACATATATCTTATATATGCCAATATATCCAATATATTGCCTAACCTTTTTCCTCTGAATCAACTAAGCCTTGGCTTTGGCACAACAAACTTAGTGATCCCAGTTAAGCGCGACCCATTGACCATGGAAAGCTTCGTAATCAATGTCGATGGACAAGAAGTGGTCTTGACTTTTGCCAACAAACCACAACTTGGACAAGACACCAATATGGAACAAAGCTCTTGTGATTCAAACACATCCTCTACGGACAAAGGCCTTGACTTTGGCCAACAAACCAATGCCGTCTTAGATCTTGAGTAAGAATCACTCAATGGAAGGAAAACCCCTTAATATTTGTGAGGGTTTTTCGCGTGCAAATTGGCAACCAATTTATTATCTTTGTTAAGGTCTCATCATCATACACCCTTAAACATGCATTCTAAACACATAATAAAGCGCGTATAATAAATAATAATGATATGCTGATGGATACTTTACACATTGATCCTAGATCAAATCTCTTTTTCTCTCTCCCGCTAGCACATGTATTACTTCTACCCGTTACACTACACTTCTAAAGAAACCTCATTTACATTGAGGGGAATATGTGAGAAGAGAATACAAAGAATGAGGAGGTAATAAGGCTGGACACGCATGTCCAATTAATGAATTCCAAATTTATTACAACAATTTCTAAAATTGTCCCACCCATCTAATATCCATCCGATATACATTATTCATACATCGCAACCATGTATTCACACAAGCATGTTATCAATCAATCTAATCAAATTAATTAATCTGATAATTAGTGAGCATCCAATGTTCAAACAACGATTTGATTTTGCTCGAGTCAAACTCGTTTTGCGAATAAGTACTCAAAGTACGAATTCTTGAATTAAATTACAAAATTAAATCCAATTCAATTGTATTTAATTCTAATTCACTATTTAATTCCAAATTAAATATTACACTTTATTTACGAACCTTTACGATTTAAATTCCAAATTTAATCGCTATGGGTCTCAAAGCCCGATTAACGTCCAACGTCAATTTAATTAAAGTCCAATGGGCTTTTAATTAATTTCTTTAAGGCGTGGACTTTTAGTCAACTCGGGTCGAACCCAATAACCAAAGTCCAATCCGGGAGTTATTACCCAATAAGCCCATAAATCAATTTAGGCCCATTAGGCCCAATTAAACTTTAAAGGTCCATTTGCGCATTTGGGCTTTATGGAAGCGGTTTTGGGCCCAATTGGATCCAACCAATTTTGCCTAAACCCAACTTAGTACAACCAAGCCCAATAAGCCCAATTACAACATTACAAGCCCAATTTCTAAAAAGGCCCAATATAATTAAATTACAAAAACCCAATTTTACAATTTAATTACATAAAGTTGATTACACAATAAATTACCCAATTAACATTTCTAAAACATCAATTAGCCTAATTAATCATGCTCAATTACATCAATTAGTGTCCAACACATTTTGATCAAAAATCAAACCCAATTTCACATGCTTTAACTCTCGGCAATGGGGTTAATTTTATATGTCCAAATTAAATTCAATCCAATTAAATCCAATTCAACATTAAATCAACAATTCCCAATTGATATCAAGTCATCCAATGAATCAAAATCAAAAAATTCCAAGAGCCACAAAATAGGGTACCATTCGGCCATGATCAAATATTTGGGGAAAGTTGATCCAATAAATTTTTCTCCAAATTAGTCAAATATAACTCTAATTTAACATCAAATAAACATAACCAAACACTCAATTTGAAAAAATCATGCTCCAAGTAAAATTACCCAAATTTTAACCCTAAGTCATATTTCATGCTTTTCAACCGCTCTGATACCATTGTTGGAGATCTCTAAGTCCCGAGGATCGAATACAAAGCAAGAAATAAACATGCGAATACAACGAGGGAGTTGCGGAATACTCACATCGATCGGTTGAGCGACGCTACGACAAACAAAAATTCAGTTTCTGCTCATCAACAGCTCACGGCAGTGAGCTTTTGTCGTTCCTCCATTTTCGGCTTCAATCATCTTCATCAAGCTCCAAGCTTTGTGATTTGATTCCAAGCTCATGGGTGGACTTCCCGATCACCTTCTCATGACTTCGTAGTGTGCTAGCACTCTTGATTTTGTAACAAAATCATGACTTTTGCTTCCCATTTTTCTTCCTTGGCTATCGGCAGTGGGCTGCCAAACAAGAAGAAAAACAGCCCCTAAATGGCGTGAGAGAGATGAAGGAAATTGGCTCCAATTCCTGAGCTAAGAGAGAGAATGAGTGAAGTGATTTTTTTTTTTTGTATTTGATTTTGTGCATCTAATACACAATTTTTCATTACCAAAAAATCAAATAATTGATTTATCAAATACAACAAGTCAAGGGAATTAATTCCAACCACTTCCATCAACTATTGACATCACTCATGTCAATCAAGTGACAAGTTGTCACATCACTCAAAGTGACTAATGATTTGACGTTTGATGCGACTAGCGATTTGACGCTTGATTTGAATTGCGTTCCGCACTCGAATTCGAAATGCGAATGCACTCGCAAACAATCCTGGGCTCAGGTTCGCTAATTCAAATTAACGAATTTTCCGTTGCGACGTAATTAAATGATTATGCCTAGCGAAATCACCATTCACGTCGCTAACGAATTAATTCTAAATTAACTCGTTCGCCCGAATTAAAATCTAATTTTAATTCTGCGTCGAAATCCAATTTCGTATTATTATATCGAATATATTAATTATCGATTAATTCCAAATTAATCGTTCCCTCTCTTTAAATGATATTTTATCCCAGATAAAATATCTCCGCAATTAATCCAGATTAATTTTTCCTTCATCTTAATAATCCCAGATTAATTAAAAGTGCGAGTCATACGTCATCTGTGAATCTTCGGGAAGCGACCCATGAGATCCCCGGATATGTTGGCGGTAAATTCGGTCGTCGGACTATCCGAACACGTAAGTACTTAGTACTACGTTTATATCGATTTACAAGACAAGGTTGGCTTCTAGAAAAGTGCCATGCCTACCCAATTCTCCAGAAATATCCTTACAGGAATATAAGGATCTATATCAGGCCTAGTATACGTAGTATTGCGTATTTTGATCCAGTATCGGATGATCACATGCAAGGCCTGGGGCTGGTACAATGTCTGCCCCGTACGAAGCATATATCGGATGACGAGCAACTAGTCTCTTTATTATCGGATAATCATGACCAAGTAATATTATCTCGATGGTTGCAACCCTTTAGAGAACCAGTTCTGTATCCCTACGCGATCATCAACTCCATATGATTGGAGTGATACTTCCATCTTGACATCACACCCAACACACTACGATTCTCAATATACCCAGCAGAGGCGTACACAGAACCTGTTAAAGCCCTGGACGACCAAAACCAAAGTATATTGATTGTCGCAAGTATTATCGGTGCAAGTCTCAGTTTAAGACCAAATACACCTACCCTGATTTCGGACTTCCATACACACATAGTCATACTACGAATGGAATTCCGAGGGGGTCTATCCAGAGCGAAGCTGTTTCCCGTACCATCGGTAAAACACAACCTCCTATTACACTTGTATGAGTATCCTATACCCAAATTTATGAGAACTATGCCGTTATGCCCTCACAACGCGCACAAGTGTAATACTAGTCTTTTACGCATTTATCGATGTCCAATCTCGATAATACTCTGACTAGGGATATTTAATGATTTATCCTTCGTGGACTGATACTGTCTCATATCATTCTCAATCCAGGAACAAATCATAAAGACCTCCTATCATTTATACATCTTGGTGATCTAATAAAAAATGATAAGAGAGCAATCTCCTTTGTCACATAGTTAATTTGTACAACAACACCATGATCTGTACAAATAGTGACGCTATGGGTCATAATTGTCCAACATAACCTTCCAAAGGTTCAGGTTCCATGTTGACGATTGCTTCTTAGCCTTCTCGCCTTTCCCTTCTCAACTGTCTGATGGTTCTTTCAATCTCTGGGTCAAGAGGTCGGAGTTCAAAGCTTCTAGTTTGTCTCATTAAGTGTTTGGGAACCTGAAACATAAGAATACATAAATAATAAGTAAAAATAAATCAGATACAAGTAACGTATCTAACCCCAAAACTAAAAGTGAAATATAAATAAGTCCCCGGCAACGGTGCCAAAAACTTGACCGGTGTTGTAACACGCATATAACATAAGCGTATGTATCGTTTAAGTAGTATAAAAAGTATCGATCCCATGAGGAGTAATACCTAAGCTATTAATTTTATGAGGTAAAATGATTACTAGTATCTATTGGATTGATTGTTTGATTGGAATGGTGACTTAAATTAAAACAAGTAAATAAAATGGCGTGAAAATAAATTAAAGAAAATTCAAATTTATAAAACTATCTAGGGTTGTGAATCTTTCCAATATCTTTTTAAAGATGAAGTTGTTATTTTATGTTTGTGTAATATATTAGTTACTAACCTGGAACACGAAATTATGTAAAATCCTCTTCCGATGGTTAGATACAATTACCCAGTGTAACCTGATTAATAATATTCCTATGTCAACCTAGTTACCTGAATTTATTAAGTGCAAGTTCCAATTATGGCTACCCCCACCCGACATGTATATTCCTATCATGTAAGAAAATCTATTAAAGAGTTATCTATCCTCAAGGAAGATCGTGGGTTATTAAGTCTAAGATCTTTAACCTAAAATCCATTTTCCAAGTTTATTTTAAGTTTACCAGATCAATCTTATTAATGGCCAGTTAATAAGAAGCATTAAGCTTAAGACTTAATAAGTAACCCTTTATATTACCCCAACTATAAAATAACCCCTTTATAAACCGATGATATTGAAATTCATCACAACCCCAGATAACAGACTTATCTACGATACATATTTACAACTAGTAAACACTTAAAAAAAGGACATAAAGTAAAATGTTGAAAAGTAAATGCTAGAAATTAAAAAGGAAAAAGTATAATAAAAGAAAATGTTAGGGTTAAAGGATCCACCTTTATTACTACTATTTTAGATATCTCCCTTAATATAATATATTAACTTATGTGATATCACCAACCAGCCATATAGGCGGTAACTTGGTTAAGTCAAATTAATATTTATTACCAACCGACCAACCAGGCGGTATCCTTGCTTAGTCAGGTTAAAACCAATTTAATATCAATTACCAACCAGCCAATATAGCGGTATCCTCATTAAGTCAAGTTTTAAATAGTTATTATATTATAATTAAGGGAGATTAATCTAAATAGCAATAATAAAAGCTTTACCTTTCACCATAGCAGATGGAAGTTACCTCATCATTGCTGAACAGTAAAAACTGAAAAAGTAAAGAAAGTAAATTACTATTACAAAAAGTTAATAAAATTAATTACAGAACTGAAATTAAACAAACTAGATACAAACTCCTTATTATTCTCAAGGAATTACAGATAGGAAGGTACATCTGAAATCAGAAAATTCAGCTGAATTTATAGGCCTGAGTAAGTGGGGCGCATCGCGACAACTTTTTCGTGTCGTGACACGCCGTGATTTTTGGCACCAAACGCGGCGCTGTTGACACTTGGAAGGTACATCTGAAATCAGAAAATTCGGCTGAATTTATAGGCCTAAGTAAGTGGGGCACATTGCGATAACTTTTTCGTGTCGTGACACGCCGTGATTTTCTGATTACAGATAGGAAGGTACATCTGAAATCAGAAAATTTGGCTGAATTTATAGGCCTGAGTAAGTGGGGCGCATCGCGACAACTTTTTCGTGTCATGACACGCCGTGATTTTTGGCGCCAAACGCGGCGCTGTTGACACTTGGCAAGGCGGCTCAGCAGCTGAATGATTGTGCTGACGTGGCGATGACGTGGATTGTCAGCACCATATGATGATGACACGTGGCACAAGATGATTGGCTGATGATGACGTGGCTGACACGTGGCAAGCTGACTCGACATGTGACTGATGTGGATGCCACATGGCTGACACGTGGATGACACGTAGACGACACGTGGCGATGGCGATTGTCGGTAGCATGTGATGGTGACACGTGGCATGACGTACTTTAGCGGATCTGCTCTGATGTTGACACATGGCCGGCGAACGTTAGCATCTGGCGCATGTTAGCAGACTTCTCAGATTGTGACATATGGCACGGTGCATTTTAGCATGAAGCGGTGCAAGTTAGCGGTCGCGACGCACAAAATTACAATTTTATCCTTTTTCACTATTTTGGCCCAGAATCACTTCCAGAGAGTCCTGAAACTTTATTTATCTATAAAATAACACAAAACACATCAAAATATTCATAAAACTCAAGAAACTATACAAAATATTAGGTCAAATGAGTGGGAAATAATGATACATTTACCACTCATCACTTTCACAAGCTTAACTTTCTTAAGGTCAAGCTTAATTAAAAACTTGCTCAAGTTTGCATTTTATAGCAAAATATATGTAATTTTTAATTAATAAAAGTCTTAATAAGTTTTTAGGTGGACTAAATCCAATTGTCCAAATATATATAATTCGGTGTGACTAATCACCTTTGTCTACCACTTTGATTTAATCAAATTAAATTAAGACAAAGTTTAACAAATGGATTAGTTCATTGTCTACCATTTTGATCTAATCCAATTAAATCAAGGCAAATACACCTATTATTACATATTTATAATCACCAAAATATCCTCCAATGGTAGAGATATTTATGAAATTGTAACAAAACCCTTGTGTGATTTTAGATTAATCCAATTAGGCCAAAGTAAATAATTAATGTTATCCAATAACACTTAATTATTTTAATTGATGATTATAATATCAAATATTATTTATTATCAAACATTATCATCTACCCAAGTGCTCAACGAGTAGAATTCATATTGTGGGACTCTCTAAGTTCAAAAACGTTCCTCAAATAAGCCTAGCTTATATGTACGCAATTCGACCACCTCCGAATTGGCGAAGAACATGAACGACATTTCTGAACTATACAAGTCGAGATCGTCACATATGTTTAACAATTCCTCTATCGTAGGCTATCCTTTTCAAGGCGCACATCTCATGTCGACTTGTCCATAATTCTTTACAACTAATCAAAACACCATTCTTGATATATGCGATCCACCCTAAGTGATCGGCTTTGGCCAAAATCTTAAGAATCGTGACTAATCATCTAGATATCTTAACCCTTATGGTACACATATGGGGTGACAGATCCTATCTTGATACTCACTTGATTAACAAGTGCATCTGTCCACACCCAACGAACATCTAGCGGTCTGACCTTGAAAGGTCTCTGAGATATATGGCATCAAAGTGTGGAGGATCACACACAAAATCAATGCTATCATATAGTCAAATGATTACATATGCTACTCGACTCAAGGAAATCCTTTTGATGGTGGTGTGTACTTCCAATTATTAGGAATCAACTGTGAGTCATTCAGTATTCGCTCCAACGAATACCCACATGTCTATACAAGCTTCCCTTGCTCATGGTACATTTGGTTAAACTATTGGAACTCATATTATAATATATGACATGTTCTAGTCTTATAGGTTATAGGAATTTGACCGAATTCCAAAAACAATGACTAGAAATATTTACTTTATGAATATTTTTAATAGAAATTCTACCCCAATGTTTGACCACTAAGTGTCATATATTACTACATGACTATTCTAAAGTCGATGTCATTCTCAGCATATTTATATATCAAACTTATATGTATTATGACATAAATAACCATTAATATGGTTGAAATGAAAATGTAATTATTTTATTAATTAATAATAAAATATAATGTACAATACATTATTCTTACTTAGTGGTGGAATCATATGTTGAGACATGTTTTGAACATCGCCAACTAACCGCACCGCCATTAAGGGTAAATATATATCCGGATGTAGACTTTCTATCATCCGGATCTCCCTAGAAGTCGGAGTCTATAGAACCCTTAACTTGTAGCTCATCTTATGCGTAAATTAGAAACTTATCCTTAATACCCTTAAGATATTTCAGGATATGTTTCACAGCTATCCAATGATCATTACCAGGATCAGATTGATATCAGATACACTAACACCGAAACTGATATCAGGTCTTGTACATAGCATGACATACATAATGCTTTCAATACAAGAAGTATATAACAAGTTAGACATTCTAACTCTCTCTTCCTCGGTCTGAGGTGTCATTTTATTTGAAAGATGTATGCCATATCGAAAAGGTACATTTAGTGCCTTGTAGTTGGTAAAACCGTACCTTTCTAACGTCTTATCTATGTACATGGATTGAATTCCATCCGATATACATTATTCATGCATCGCAACCATGTATTCACACAAGCATGTTATCAATCAATCTAATCAAATTAATTAATCTGATAATTAGTGATCATCCAATGTTCAAACAACGATTTGATTTTGTGCGAGTCAAACTCGTTTTGCGAATAAGTACTTAAAGTACGAATTCTCGAATTAAATTAAACTACATCATTAAATCCAATTTAATATGCATTCAATTCTAATTCGCTATTTAATTCCAAATTAAATACTACACTTTATTAATGAACTTTTACGACTTAAATTCCAAATTTAATCGTTACGGTTCTCAAAGCCCGATTAACGTCCAACGTCAATTTAATTAAAGTCCAATGGGCTTTTAATTAATTTCTTAAGGCGTGGACTTTTGGTCAACTCGGGTCAAACCGAATAACCAAAATCCAATCCGGGAGTTACCCCATAAGCCTAGAAATCAATCTTGGCCCATTAGGCCCAATTAAACTTTAAAGGTCCATTAAGTCGCATTTGGGCTTTATGGAGGCGGTTTTGGGCCCAATTGGATCCAACCAATTTTGCCTAAACCCAACTTTGTACAACAAAGCCCAATAAGCTCATTTACAACATTAAAGCCCAAATCACATTTTAAGGCCCAAATAATTAAATTCCAAAATCCAATTTTCCCAATTTAATTACCAAATTGTATTACACAATTAATTACCCAATTAACATTTCTAAAACATTAATTAACATAACTAATCATGCTCATTTTCATCATCACATGTCCAACACATTTTGATTAAAATCAAACCCAATTTACATGCTACAAGTCTCGGCCAAGGGAGGGGATTTGTGTCCGATTCGAATTCAAACCAATTAATTCCACAATCGACATTAAATCACATTCCCGAATGATTCTAACTCATCCAATGAATCAACAATCAAAAAATCCAAGACATTTTAGGGCATAAGGCATTCGGCCAAGCCATCCAAATTTGGGCAAAATTGTTCCAAACCAATTTTCTTGCAATTGATCCAATCAAACTTCAATTCAAACACATTTAAGCATATTCATTCATCCAATTTCACAAATTCATGCTCAAAATCAATTTACCCAAATTTTAACCCTAAACTTTTTCATGCTCAAACCTTGCTCTAGATGCCATTGTTGGTTTCTATTAAGGTCCCAAGATCAATAATAAGCATGAATACATGTGTGAATAAGAATCGAGAAGTTGCGGAATACTCACATCGATTGGTTGAGCGACGCGGAGACAACAAAAAACGAAATTCTGCCTCTATGGACTGGTTCGGCAGTGACAGCTCCAAGCTCACTGGTTTCGCCCATTTGTCTTCAATTTTTGAGATCCAAGCTTCTTCAAACGATTCCCGGCTCATGAGTGGACTTCCCTATCACCTTCGCATGTCTCGTAAGTGTGCTAGAACTTGAGATTTTGCCACAAAATCCCACTCTAGCTTCCCTCACTGCTCACAGTTTCTCAAACCAGAAAAACAAAAAATGCACAGCCTTTTGGGCATGAAATGTAGAGAGAAAAGGGAGAAGAGAGAGATGAATAATGTGTAATTGTTTTTGGTAAATGAATTTCTAAAAAACATATACCAACTTTGCTTTCAAAAGGTCAAAGTAATAAAAAACAATATATTCTATTCAAGCTTTTAAAAGCTTTCAACAACTCCCATCAAGTCACATCTATCATTCAAGTTGTCAAGTCACATCACTCAAAGTGACAAGATTTGACGCTTGATGTGACGCTAGATGCGACTAGCGATTTGATGCTTGATTTGATTTACGTGCCACACTCGAATTCGAAATGCGAATGCGCTCGCAAATAATCCAGGGCTCGGGTTCGCTAATTCCAAATTAACGAATTTTCCGTTGCGTCGTAATTAAATGATTACGCTTAGCGAAATCACTATTCACATCGCTAACGATTTAATTCCAAATTAACTCGTTCGTCCGAATTAAAATCTAATTTTAATTTCGCGTCGAAATCCAATTTCTTTTAATATATCAAATATATCAATTAATCGATTAATTCCAAATTAATCGTTATCTCTCTTTAATGATATTTTATCCCAGATAAAATATCTCCGCAATTAATCCTAGATTAAATTTCTCTCTCATCTAATTAATCCCATATTAATTTAGAGTGCGAGTCATACGTCATCTGTGAATCTTTGGGAAGCGACCCATGAGATCCCCAGATATGTTGGCAGTAAATTCGGTCGTCGGACTATCCGAACACGTAAGTACCAAGTACTACGTTTTACCGATTTACAAGACAAGGTTGGCCTCTAGTAAAGCGTCATGCCTACCTAATTCTCCGGAAATATCCTTACAGGAATAAAGGATCTATATCAGGCGTAGTATACGTAGTATTGCGTATTTCTGTCCAGTATCGGATGATCACGTGCTAGGCCTGGGGCTGGAATTGTGTCTGCCCCGTACGAAGCACATGTCGGATGTCTGGTGACTAGTCTCTATAATCGGATAAACCTGACCTTGTCATTTTATCCCGATTGCTGCAGCATTTAAGAGAACCAGTCCCGTATCCTACGTGACCATCATCTCCACTATGACTGGACTGATACTTCCATCTTGACATCACACCCAACACACAACGATTCTCAATATACCCAGCATTGGCGTACACAGAACCTATTAATGCCCTGGACGACCGCAACCAAAGTATATTGATTGTCGCAAGTATTAGCGGTGCAAGTCTCAGGTTAAGACCAAATACACCTACCCTGATTTCGGACTTCCATAGACACATAGTCATACTACCAATAGAATTCCGAGGGGGTCTATCCAGAGCGAAGCTGTTTCCAGTACTATCGGTAAAACACAACCTCCTATTACACTTGCATGAGTATCCTATACCCAAATATTTGAGAACTATGTCGTTGTGCCCTCACAATGCGCACAAGTGTAATACTAGGCTTTTACGTATTTATCGATGTCCAATCTCGATAATACTCTGACTAGGGATATTTTATGATTTATCCTTCGTGGACTGATACTGTCTCATATCATTCTCCGTCCAGGAACAAATCATAGGGACCTCTCATCATTTATACATCTAGGTGATCTAATCACAAATTATAAGAGTGCAATCTCTTTTGTCACATAGTTAATTTGTACAACAACACAATGATCTGTACAAATAGTGACGCTATGGGTCATAATTGTCCAACATTTAGGGCACTAATAGCATTCGGCCAAGCCAATGATTTGGGGAAAAATTGATCCAATCCATTTTTCACAAAATTGATCACAAACAACTCCAAGTCATCCATATAAAAGCATGCTCAAACAAGTAATTTAGTCAAAACATGCTCAAATCCAATTTACCCAAATTTTACCCTAAGTATATTTCATGCTCAAAATGGCTCATTGATACCATTATTGGGTTTCTAGGTTAATCCCAAGATCATTTAAGCATAGAAATAGAATGAATACGCAAAGAAGAGTGGCGGAAACACACTTACATTGAACGGATTTAGGATGCGAAGAACAACAAAATTTCCCTTTGAGTTCAACCACGGTTGTCCTTTTGTCTTTGAGCTCCAAGCTCCAAGCTTCCAATGGTGATTCCAAGCTATTGGGATGGTTTTCCTATCACCTTGTTATGATCCCTTTGAGGTGCTAGCCTTTAGAAATTTTGCAACAAAATTTCTCTTCTTCCTCCTTCAAGATTTGGTCAAGAGAAGAAAGAGAATGAGAGAGTGTTTTTCTTTGCAATTTGCGTGAAAATGAGAGAGAGTGAGCTTGTGTGTGATTTCAAAAATCAATTAAATGATATACCAAAACTTGGTTTGGTAATAGTCATTCATGCCATCAAGATTGAGTGTAAAACAAGCCTTCACCAAATTCACCAAAACCCATCAACTTAAAGTGACAAGTGATGTGACATGTGGGCCCCACTTGATTCAAAATGCGAGTGGGCCCACAAACACTCCCGAGCTCGGGTTCGCTAATTCCAAATTAACGAACTTTCGTCGCGACGTAATTAAATCGAATTTAATTAAATAATTATGCCTAGCAAAATTACTATTCACATTGCAAACGAATTAATTCTAAATAACTCGTTTGCCCGAATTAAAATCTAATTTTAATTCCGCATCGAAATCTAATTTCGTTTAATATATCGAACATATTATTTTATCGATTAATTCCAAATTAATCGTTCTCTCTCTTCAAATAGTACTTTATCCCAGATAAAGTCTCTCCGCTATTAATCCCAGATTAATAAAGTTTGAATCATAAGTCATCGGTGAATCTTCGGGAAGCGACCCAATAGATCCCTGGATATGTTGGCAGTAAATCCAGTCGTCGGACTATCCGAACACGTACGTACCTAGTACTACGTTTTTACCGATTTACAAGACATGGTTGGCTTCTAGCAAAGCACCGTACGAATATATAATCTATGTCAGACGTAGTATACATAGTATTGCGTATATCGATCCAGTATCGGATGTCACATGCAAGGCCTGGGGCTGGAATAGTGTCTGCCCCGTACGAAGCATATATCAAATCACTAGCAACTAGTCTCTTTATTATCGGATAATCATGACCTAGTCATATTATCCCGATGGTTGCAACCCTTAGAGAACCAGTTCTGTATCCCTGCGTGACCATCATCTCCATATGACTGAAGTGATACTTCCGTCTTGACATCACACCCAATACACTACGATTCTCAATAAACCCAGAAGAGTCGTACACATAACCTGTTAAAGTCCTGGACGACCAAAACCAAAGCGTATTGATTATCGCAAGTACTAGCGATGCAAGTCTCAGGTTAAGCCCAAATACACCTACCCTGATGCGGACTCTCATAGACACATAGTCATACTACTAATGGGATTCTGTGGGGTCTATCCAGAGCGAAGCTGTTTTCCGTACCATCGGTAAAACACAACCTCCTACTACACTTGCATAAGTATCCAATACTTAAATATATGAGAACTATGTTGTTACGCTTCCATAATACGCACAAGTGCGATACTAGTCTATTCCGCATTATCGATGTCCAGTCTCGATAATACTACGACTAGGGATATTTAATGATTAAACCGTCGTGGATTGATAATGCCTCATATCATCTCAATCTGGAACTAATCATAAGGACTTTCATCATTCACACATTTAAGTAATCTAATTACGAAATGATAAAAGGCAATTTCCTTTGCTACATAATTAATTTGTACAAAAACACAATGTCTTTTACAAATAGTGACGCTATGGGTCATAATTGTCCAACACCTGAACCTTTGGAAGTTGCACTACCAATTCTCATTCGAGACAGAACCATTCCGGTGGTTGAAGGCTCCATTTCCTATATTGTACTTCCTCCCTTACCAGCAAATGCATATGACATCAAAACATGCATCCAGATGATTCAACAGTCAGTGCAGTTTGGGGGGAATGCAACTGAAGATCCTAATGCCCACATCAGTAACTTCTTGGAAGTATGCGGTACTTTTAATTACAACCGAACGGCTGAAGAAGCAATGAGACTTCGTGTTTTTCCATATTCCTTGTAAGATAGAGCTAAGGCTTGGCTACATTCATTACCAGCAGGTATCATCACAACTTGGAACACTCTAGCCATCAAATTCCTTGCAAAGTATTTCCCACCAGCCAGAACTGCAAAGATGAGGAATGACATCACATCCTTTGTGCAACATGACTCAGAATCCCTCTGCGAAGCTTGGGAAAGGTACAAAAAATTACTCCGGAAATGTCCTCATCATGAGATTGCAAAGTGGCTACAAGTCAAAACCTTCTATAATGGACTTTTTGGACTGATGAGAACCATAATTGATGCTGCTGCTGGAGGAGCTCTAATGGCAAAAGGAGAAGATCAAGCCTGGGACCTAATTGAAGAAATGGCCAACAATAATTCTTTGTGGCCAACATAAATGAGTATAATCCAACGAATTGCTGGAATTTATGAAGCTGGAGCCAACACAATAGTGAATGCCAAGCTGGATCAAATATGCAAATTCATGGAAACTCTTAGCACGCAAGGCAATTTTTGACCCACAAGTTCACCATATGGAGGAGCACTAGAGTCAAACCAACATAAAGAAATGGTGAATTAAGTCAACAATTTCAACAGACAGAGGAACAATCCATATTCCAACACCTACAACCCAGGGTGGAGGGATCATCCCAATTTCGCATGGAGTAACAATTCAGGACAAAGGAACAATCGACCACTAGGATTCCAACAGCAAATCCAGGAGCATGAAAAATAATCAAGAATAGCGGAAGTGTTGGCCCTGTTAAAAAAATACGATGCTATGTTTCAAAATCAAGCAGCATCAAATGAAGCTATGTTTCAAGCCCAACCAGCATTGAATCAAAGCTTAACTTCTTCTATAAAGGCACTGGAAAATCAAATTGGACAACTGGCCAATGCTCAGAGTTACAGACCGCCAGAAAACCTTCCCAGCAACACAGAACCAAATCCAAGGAACATTGGGAAGGAGCAATGTCATGCCATCATTTTAAAAAGTGGTACAGAAATCAACAAAGATGTTGGAATCAAGGCATCCATCGAAGAAGTTCCAAAAGAAAGCAGTGAAGCAGTTCCACAGATGGAGGAAAAAATAAGCAAAGGAAAAATAGTAAGAAAGAATCCCTCAACCTCCACATTTTCCACAGCGTCTCCAGAAAGACAAACTGGACAAGCATTTTGCTCGATTCCTAGATCTTCAAAAAAGGTGCATATCAATATTCCATTTGCAGAAGCGTTGGAACAAATGCCTATCTATGTAAAATTCATGAAAGACATTCTTTCACGAAAGCGGAGATTTGGAGATTATGAGATAGTAGCATTATCAGAAGAATGCAGTGCCATCATTAATAGGAAGCTTCCCCCAAAGTTGAAAGATCCTGGTAGTTTCATTGTCTCATGCACCATTGGAGAACATGACTTCGGTAAGGCTTTATGTGATCTAGGTGCAAGTGTTAACTTGATGCTTTTTTCTATTTTCAGGAAATTACAGATTGGAGAAACAATGCCCAACTCAGTCTCTCTGCAAATTGTTGATAGAACGCACGTATTTCCGAGAGGTGTAGTTGAAGATGTGCTGGTCAAGGTTGACAAATTCATTTTCCCAGCAAATTTTAGTGTCCTTGATATGGAGGAAGATGAAGATGTGCCGATCATCCTCGGGAGACCATTCTTGGCTATAGGTTGAACCATTATTGATGCACAAAAATGAGAACTAACCATGAGGGTACAGAACCAAAATGTAACATTCAATGTTTTCAAAGCCATGAATTTCCCGGATGATGAAAAGAATGAGGATGTTTCAGACTTGATGTGATACATAGTACCATCCAGAACTCCAATACAATGCAAAGTTCTACTGAAAAACTGTCTGTGAAGCCTGAAGATAAAGCGTATTGTGTACTGAAGAAGCCTATTCTTGCACTACAAGCAACAAAGAGAAATAGTTCCACCAGCTCAAATAATTGGAAGAATTTCACATATAGCCTTTTGAGAATGCCAAACTGTACAAAGAAAAGGCCAAAAAGAGACATGATGAGAAGTTAGTGCGCATACAACTAGAACCATGGCAGATGGTACTGTTAAACAAATCAAGGTTGAAACCCTTTCCATCGAAGCCAAAATCATGGTAGTCAGGTCCATTCTTAATTACCAAAGTTTTACCAGATAAAGCTGTTAAGATACATGATCCCGACTCCAACAAAACATTCAAGGTTAAAAACAAGCGTGTCAAGCACTACTGGGGAGAATCATTTGAGCGATAAAAAGAAAGTGTCACACTTGAGACGTATGGCGTCTGATAACCGTGAAGATAAGATTAAATTCATTAGGGATGGCTTGAGTAATGAGTCTTTGGATAACATATCCAAGACTCTTGAGACCTATCCCAGTGGATATATGCATCATGCAATTCACATGTTATATACACAATTCCGTAAAGAAAGACAACAGTTAAGTCTCGGGAATCTGACTCAAAAAGACCTTGTTTGCCAATTTATAAGAAAATTGGAGGGAAAGCTTATCCCTCACGCATAGATGTCATTCAATCCGTTACTTCTTGTAAATATTATTATCTCTTTGTCTTTTCTTAATAATTGTTATTTGTTTTGTTATTTATTTTCTCCGACAGGATCCATACTTTTTGACCTTTCACGATTTACTGTTTTGCTACTAGTTGTCCTTTGGAAGATACTAGTGCTATTATTACTCACCCTTTTTCAGGTTCTATAAATTCAACTCATTATTGCACTTTTGAAAGCATCCAGAGCTGATAAAGAAATACATAAAAATGGAAGCCACTTCAAGAAGACGAGTTGTAAACATTTGTGTGTTTTGTGGTACTAGTGTTGGTACTAAGCCACAATACGTAGCGGCAGCACAAGAATTGGGTCGAGTCATTGCCGAAAGGAATATGCACCTAATATATGGTGGTGACAATCTTCGACTAATGGGGATCGTTTCAAAGGCCGTATAGGAGGGAGATAGTCAAATTCTAGGAATCATCCCAAAACCCTTGGTAGAGGTGAATCTGATAGGACCATCAAATGGAGAGGAACTAATTGTGCCAGGTATGTCTGAACGATTGATATAAATGATTAATCGTGCTGATGTTTTTATTGCTTTACCAGGTGGCTTGGGTACAATGGAGGAAATCTTTACAGTACTATCTTGGGCGAACTTGAACATACACCAGAAACCTATTGGACTGTTCAACGCAGATGGATTTTATGATTTTCTTTGTGTATTTACTGATGATGTCCGGAGAAATGGGTTCGTATCAATACCTTTAAAAGAACTCATCTTCACTGCCAGAACTGCCCATGATTTAATTGATCAAATCTTAGCCTTTGAACCACAAATTGACCCTATCATTTCCAAGATTAACTGGTTTGATAATGATTGTGGTAAAAAACGTCGGATAAATCTGGATTTTAACCATTCATTTTCATTTTAGATGTAGAACTTCTCCTTTGTTGAAATTGTTGGAGAACCTCCAAGGCGTGTAAGCTTGACTTCAAGATCCAATCTTTTTCCAATGCTTCCAAGCTTCACTTCAAGATCCAATCTTGATTTCTCCTAGATGAAATATTGTAGAGACTTCACAAGCTTCTCTAAACACTTCTCTAACTTAGGCTAATCTCTCAAGAATTTGTTTATGCTTGTATTTTTTCTTGTAATTAAAACCTTCATAAAGCTTGCTATTTATAGCAAAACTTAGGCAATTTTAATTAATAAAAGTTGTAATCAACTTTTAAGTGGGCTTAATCTAATTTGTCCAAATATGTATAATTAGGTGTGACTAATCTCCATTGTCTCCCTCTTCAATTTAATCGAATTAAATCAAGCCAATGATTAAGGAAATGGATTAGTTAAATGTTTGCCACATTGATTTAATCCAATTAAATCAAGCCAAAACCACCTATTATTACATACTTACAATTACCATAATATCCTCAAATGGTAGAGATAATTATGATTTTATAATTAAGCCCTTGTGTAATTATTGAATTAATCCAATTAATCCAATTAGGTCAAAGTAAATAATCAATGTTATCCAATAACACTTGATTATCTTAGTTGATAATTATAATATCGAATATTATCTTTTATAAAAAATAATTGGCTACCTTAGTGCTCAACGAGTACACTTCATATTGGGACTCTCTAAGTTTAGATATGTTCGTCATATAAGCCTAGCTAATATGTACACAATTCGGCCACCTCCGAATTGATGAAGAACACGAACGACCTTTCTGAACTATGCAAGTCGAGGTCATCACATATGTTTAATAATCCCTCTATCGTAGGCTATTCGAGTTGTGCTTAGGAAACATAGAATATACCGTCAAGTTTCTGAGACGTACATCTCATGTCGACATGTCCACGATTCTTTATAACTGATGCGATTCTCCCTAGGTGATCGACTTTGGCCAAATATTTAAGAATCATGACTTTACTAACATGGATACCTAAACCCCTTATGGTACACATACGGGTCGACAGATCCTATCTTACTTCGCACTTTATTACTGATTGCATCGGTCCACACCCAACGAACATCTAGAGGCCAGACGATGAAAAGTTTCTGACATACATGACATCTGAGTGTGGAGGATCTCACACAAAATCAATGCTATCCTATAGTCAAAAGATTACATATGCTACTCGACTCGAGGAGATTCCTATTGACGGTGGTGTGTACTTCCAACTATTAGGAACTACATGTTAGTCATTCAGTATTCACTCTAACGAATACCCACATGTGTATACGAGTTTCCAAAACTCATGGTACATCGCGTTAAACCATTGGAACTCCAATTCCAATATACTACATGTGCTAGTCTTCTAGGTTATAGGAATTCGACCGTATTCCAAAAACAACGACTATGAATATTTACTTTAAGAATATCTTACACCTAATGTCAAGATTATTCTAAGGTCGATGTCATTCTTAGCATATCGATACATCAATTTAATACACGTAATGACAATACCATTAATAAGGTATGAAATGAAAAATGTAGTTATTTTATTAATAAATAATAAATTATACAAATCAGATTGGCACTCCAAGCATCAACTCCATCAAACTCCCACTTTCTTAGTGCCAATCTAGATGGTACTGTAGTCCCATCTCCTCCACATGTTTATCGAATAACTTCGAAGGTAAGGCCTTTTAAGCGGGTCTGCTATGTTGTCTTATCCTTGAACCTTCAAGACCATTATGTCTTTTCGTTCAATTATCTCTCTAATTATGTGGTATTCCTTTCCACGTGTTTAGACTTGGAATGTGCCATCAGCTCCTTAGCCTGCGCGATAGCTCCGTTATTATCACAGTACAATGGGATTGAATTCCCAATACTAGGCACAATGCCAAGTTCTCTGATAAAATTTCTAATCCAAATAGCTTCTTTAGCAGCTTCTAAAGCCGCTGTAAATTCCACCTCAGTGGTGGAATCAGCTGTTGATCCTTGCTTTGAACAACGCCAACTAATCGCACCACCGTTAAGTGTAAATATGTATCCTGATGTAGATTTTCTATCATCTGGATCTCCCTGGAAGTTGGAGTCTATATAACCCTTAACTTGTAGCTTATTTTCTCCATATATCAGAAACTTATCCTTGGTGCCTTTAAGATATTTTAGGATATGTTCATGGCTGTCCAATGATCATTACCTGGATCAGATTGATATCGGCTAGTCACACTGACGCCGAAACTGATGTCAAGTCTAGTACATAACATAGCATACATTATGCTTCCAATACAAGAAGCATATGGCAAGTTAGACCTCTTAACTCTCTCTTCCTCAGTTTGAGGTGCCATTTTCTTCGAAAGATATATATCGTATCGGAAAGGTACATTTGCTGCCTTACAGTTGGTAAAACTGTACCTTTCTAACATCTTGTCTATGTACGTCGATCGTGAAAACCCTATAAACTTCCTAACTCTATCTCGGTAGAGTCTTATACCTAGTATATATGAATCTTCTCCCATATCTTTCATGGAGAAGTTCTTGCAAAGGTAGGCTTTCACACTTTGCATCATCCCTATATCATTTCCTATGATAAGGATGTCATCTACATACAAGACTAAGAAAACTATCATGCTCCCACTAACTTCTTATAAACACATGTTTCTTCCTCGTTTTATGAATCCAGATAATCTAATTATCTCATCAAAATGATGATTCCAGCTTCGGGATGCCTGTTTAAGTCCATAAATATACTTTTGGAGCTTACAAACCAAGTTTGAAGTCTCACTAGATACGAAACCCTCTGGTTATTCCATATAGATATCCTCTTCAAAAAATCCATTTAAGAAAGCGGTTTTCAAATCCATCTGCCATATCTCATAGTCATGATATGCAGCAATGGCTAAAAGAATCCTAATGGATTTTAGCATGGCTACTGGTAAAAACATTTCCTCATAGTCAACCCCAGGACGTTGAGTGTAACCTTTTGCTACCAGTTGGGCCTTAAAGGTTTCCACATTTCCATCGAGCCTTCACTTTCTTTTGTATACTCATTTACAGCCAATAGGTTTAACTCATTTAGGAAGTTCAACTAAGTCCCAGACTTGATTGGCATGAATTGAATCCATTTCGGATTTCATGGCTTCTTGTTATTTTCCCGAATCGATATCCAATATCGCTTCTTTATACGTAGTCGGATCTGTTTCCTCCAAAAGGGAGAACATCAAGGCTCACATAAGATGTTAAAAACTGTCTCTAGAGAGGCCTTAATATTCTATTCGACTTACGTAGAACATTTTTTGTAGATCCTTTACCTAGTTGGATCTCTGATTTTATCTCAGGTTCCTTAATGTTGGGATCAAACTCATCAAGTTTAATCTCTCTACAATTCCCACTTTCTCTCAAAATTTGCTTTTCAAGAAAAGTTACAAAGCGAACAACAAATTCATTTCGTTGTTCATAATCATAGAATTGATATCCCATGGAATTATCAGGATATCCAACAAACCTACATTTATATCCTCTGGGTGCTAGTTTATCCCGCTATGTAATTCTAACGTATGCAGGACAACCCTTAATATTTAAATACTTAAGGCTTGGATTTCTACCGAACCGTATCTGATGGGGGGTCGTATAAACAACTTTCGATGGAACCTATTAAGTATAGAGACAGCAGTTTTTAAACGTAACCCCAAAGGTAATAAGGAAGATCTGTATTGCATCATATCTAATAAAGTATGATTTCTACACTCAGACACTTCATTGTGTTGAGGTGTTCCTGGTGGGCTATATTGGGCGAGAATTCCATTCTCCCTTAAATAATTTTTGAATTCTTCACTCATGTATTCACCGCCTCGATCTGATCTAAAGCATTTGATGAATTTACTAGTTTGTTTTTCTACCTCGTTTCAGAATA
Organism: Zanthoxylum bungeanum; assembly: GCA_019454045.1. Classification (NCBI taxonomy): domain Eukaryota; kingdom Viridiplantae; phylum Streptophyta; class Magnoliopsida; order Sapindales; family Rutaceae; genus Zanthoxylum; species Zanthoxylum bungeanum. The sequence continues at coordinate 129,038 of SKCR01034873.1, forward strand.
TTTTGAACTTGTCAAATGTTTCCGACTTATGTTTCATCAGATAGACATATCCATATCTAGACTTGTCATCTGTGAAAGTCACAAAGTGTGTCGAACCATCATGAGCGGCATGATTTAATGGACCACACACATCACTGTGTATTAGTTCCAGTAAATCTCCAGCACGGTGTCCAACACCTTGAAATGAGGCATTTGTCATATTTTCTTCGATACATGACTCACAAATCGGATAAGGATCTAAGGTAAGATTTTCAATCAAACTATCATTTACCAATTTGGATAGACGTCTAACACCTATATGGCCCAATCTCATATGCCATAATTCAGTATTATTTAGTTCAGACTTTTTACTTGTATTTTTCTCTATATTAAAGACATCTCTACATGTTTAAAAAACATAGTGACCGTTTGATAAAAACATTCACATTTCAATAAATTTTCTTTATCATACAAACATAAAGTTTCATCATTAATGTTTATTTTATATCCCTCTTTATCTAATATTGACAGTGATATTATTTGTCTGATAAGTGAGGGAACATAATAACAGTCATGCAAATCTAATTTACATCCATTTGAGAGATCTAGAACAACAGTTCATATGGCCTTGACATCCAATGTCTCTCCATTTCCAACTCTAAGTTGGATCTCCTATTTATTCAGCCTTCTTTTAACCCTCATTTCCTGCAGGGAATTGCAAATATGAGTAGGACTGGTAGTGTCTAACACTCATCCACTATTTGCATCTAAGGCTAATGAGACGTCAATAATTGGAAAAATACAAAGCGTACCTGAGGGTCCTGCTTTAAGCTCCAGACAATCCTTCATCCAATGTCCAGACTTCTTGCATTGTAGACAATTATCACGAACTACTTTCGGTTTTGCGCCTTTGCACTTCTTGGAGTTTTTCTTTGATATATTCTTCTTCCTCATCTTTACTTTCTTTGACTTCCTAGAAGTCTTTGAAGAGCCATCTCCACCATGGAGATATAGTGTGGGGTTGCCTTTCTTCAAATCTTGCTCCGCCGTGCGTAGCATGTTATGGAGTTCTTCGTATGTGGCTTGCATCGAATGCATATGAAAATTTAATACAAAGCCAGCATAAGAACAAGGCAAAGAAGATAGAATCAAATTACAGCCTAGCCGTTTATCAAACACAATGCCATGACACTCCAGATATGAATTTGGACTTTCATGTTCAAAACATGAGTGCTAACAGCTCCTCCCTCCTTGAGATCAACATGGAACAATTCCTTAGACCTTCGATAAAGTTCTATCTCTTGATTTACCTCGAACAACTCCTTGAGTGTTCGCATGATGCTCCAAGCATCCGGTACTTCAATGTACTGTCTCAGCAAATCTGGAACCATCGATCCAAAGATGTAGGATTCACCTTCAGGTTATCATCCTTCCATCTATCAAAAGTTTCTCGCTCTTTTGGAGTGGAGTCAGGATCGATATCAACATGCAGTTGATTGATAGTGACATAAGTCAACTTTTCATACTCCAAGACAATGCGTATGTTCATTTCCCATTCGAAATAGTTCTCTCGGCTCCTTTTAACTTATAGGATTCCAAAAGTTTCATCAATAGATTAGCGGCGACCATCTACAAGACAATATTTTTTAGTAGTAGCAGAACAATTTTCACTTCAAAAGTGATAATACTAATTGATTATGGAATTTTAAATCTATTAGTGCCATCCCACTACTTTACGTAATTTCGTAATCTCCCTTAACGGAAAAATAGAAATTTGACTATCAAAATTTCATAGCGGGAAGTGGATCCCATGACATTTACTCCAGCCTCACACTAATGACGATATTGGCCTTTGTAAACTCATTAGGTAGACCTTCAAGGCCAATCACTTCATGTGACTCCTTGTTTGGTCCTGAACTGTTTTCTTTCCTCATACTAATGATGAAATCAGATTAAGACATTTTCTAGGGGTATACTTATCAATATGCACTAATGAGCTTCGTATGTACACCCTCACACTAATGACAATATAGGGTTACTACGTTAACTCATCACGCTACATCTAATATTTTACCGGAGTGACCTACGTTCCGAGCACTTATACCCTCACACTAATGATGATATTGGATATAAGTAGTAAGAACCCATTCATCTATGTATTGACAAGACGGACCATCCAATAATGCTCTAACATTATTAATATTATTACTTAAAATTAATCACCTAATCATGGGAGAGTTATGACAATCAAGTCATTAACTTAATTAGGTCAAAGTTTTAATTTAAAACATGCAATACATATCCAATATGTCTTATGCATAATTAAATTAAAATTTCTATGGTATAGATTCAAAATATGTGTTATGTGGTTAAGCCTTTGCTACTGATACCATTCTATTGGGGCAATTGTGGAGCCCCTAGGGTCGGATTGGTGCCTCGGGCAGTGGAAATGGGTCTAACCCATGGATATCAAGTATGGGTGTAATTTTAAATTATTTAATGAAATATTATATTCCATTACGAGTGTATAGGAAAAAACAGGGATTGAATCGGAGTCCGGAAGCTCCAGAACAAAGCAAATTAAATTACGCGCGCTACAGTGCGCGAACTGTAGCGCCACTTTGCAATTTTTTTTTTATTTTAATTTCAAAAATGCTCAGCTCTCTAGATTTCCAGAGAGCTGATGCAATTAGGTTCTTACCCTAATTGCTTTCGGTCTTCCCTAAACACTTCAAAAACATCCCAAATTAATTTTTCATTTCAAAACCAACATTAACACATATTATAGAATAAAAATCAAGTTTTTCAAAATATCAAATTTTTTTACAAAAACATAAATTTATTCTAAATACGCATTTGTGTAAATTTTGAATCCAATACACAAACCATTTTAGAATCCCAATTAAAAATGTCTCATAAAGAATTATAGTCCACCTAAAGGTGGTCAAGTTAATCTAGAATGGTAGTCATAGCTCTAAGCTTTAATATAGAGTTCCAAACTCTAATTAATTATTTTATGTCCACATGAACATCTTTGACCTAATTACAAACATATTATGTTTATACTTCTAAAGTATCCTAATACAATTAACTAGCCTTATTCAACATTAAGCTATGTGATCATGCATCTAATACACAAATAAATATAGCTTTGGAGAAGATCAAACATTACCTAGTAAGCTTGATGCAAGATCCAATCTACTTCTCCTTTGTTGAAATTGTTGGATAACCTCTAAGGTGTGCAAGCTTGACTTCAAGATCCAATCTTGTTTCCAATGCTTCCAAGCTTCACTTCAAGATCCAATCTTGATTTCTTATAGATGAAATGTTGTAGAGACCTCACAAGATTCTATAAACACTTCTCTAACTTAGGCTAATCTCTCAAGAATTTGCTTATGCTTGTATTTTTTTCTTGTAATTAAAACCTTCAAAAGTTTGTTATTTATAGCAAAACTTTCGAAAATTTTAATTAATAAAAGTTGTAATCAACTTTTAAGTGGGCTTAATCTAATTTGTCCAAATATGTACAATTAGGTGTGACTAATATCCATTGTCTCCCACTTTAATTTAATCTAATTAAATCAAGCCAAGGATTAGGAAATGGATTAGTTAAATGTTTGCCACCTGGATTTAATCCAATTAAATCAAGCCAAAACCACCTATTATTACATACTTACAATTACCATAACATCCTCAAATGGTAGAGTAATTATGATTTTACAATTAAGCATTTGTGTAATTATTGAATTACTCAAATTAGGTCAAAGTAAATAATCAATATTATCGAATAACACTTGGTTATCTTAGTTGATAATTATAGTATCGAATATTGTCTTTTATCAAAAATAATTGGCTACCCAAGTTCTCAACGAGTACACTTCATATTGGGACTCTCTAAATTCAGACACGTTCGTCATATAAGCCTAGCTAATATGTACGCAATTCGGCCACCTTCGAATTCGCGAAGAACACGAACGATCTTTCTGAACAATACAAGTCGAGGTCATCACATATGTTTAATAATCCTTCTATCGTAGGCTATCCGAGTTGTGATTAGGAAACATAGAATATACTGTCAAGTTTACGATACGCACATCTCATGTCGACATGTCTACGATTCGTCATAACTGATGCGATCCACCCTAGATGATCGAATTTGGCCAAAGATTTAAGAATCACGACTTTACTAACATGGATACCTAAACCCCTTATGGTACACATACGAGCTGATGGATCATATCTTGCTTCACACTTGATTACTGAGTGCATTGGTCCACACCCAACGAACATCTAGATGTCAGACCATGAAAGGTTTCTGACATACATGAAATCTAAGTGTGGAGGATCTCACACAAAATCAATGCTATCATATAGTCAAAGGATTACTTATGCTACTCGACTCGGGGAGATTCCTATTGACGGTGGTGTGTACTTCTAACTATTAGGAATCACCTGTGAGTCATTCAGTATTCGTTCCAACGAATAACCACATGTGTATACGAGTTTCCAAAACTCATGGTACATCGCGTTAAACCATTGGAACTCCAATTCCAATATACGAAATTTGCTAGTCTTATAGGTTATAAGAATTCGACCGTATTCCAAAACCAACGACTAGGAATATTTACTTTAAGAATAGTTTACACCTAGTGTCAAGACTATTCTAAGGTCGATGTCATTCTTAGCATATCTATACATCAATTTAATACGCGTAATGACAATACCATTAATAAGGTATGAAATGAAAAATGTAGTTATTTTATTAATAAATAATAAAATATACAAATCGGATTAGCATTCCAAGCACCAACTCTAGCAAATACATGGTTCTTCATCGTTCTTGATGAATCCAGATAATCTAATTATCTCATCAAAATGACGATTCCAGCTTCGTGATGCCTGTTTATGTCCATAAATAGACTTCTAGAGCTTAGAAACCAAGTTTGAAGTCTCACTAGATACAAAACCATCTACTTGTTCCATATAGATATCATTCTCAATGAATCCATTTAGGAAAGTAGTTTTCACATCAATCTGTCATATCTCATAGTTGTGATATGCAGTAATGGCTAAAAGAAACCTAATGGATTTTAGCATGGCTATTGGTGAAAAAAATCCTCAAAGTCAATCCCAAGACGTTGAGTGTAACCTTTCACTACCAGTCAGACCTTAAAGGTTTCCACCTTTCAATCGGGCCCTCGCTTTCTTTTATAAACTCAATTACACGCAATAGGTTTAACTCTTTCAGGAAGTTCAACTAAGTCCCAGACTTGGTTGTCATGCATAGAATCTATTTCAGATTTCATTGCTTCCTACTATCTTCCCGAATCGATATCCAATATCGCCTATTTATACGTAGTCAAATCTATTTCCTCCAAGAGGAGAACATCAAGGCTCAAATCAGACGTTAAAAATAATCTCTCAGGATGCCTTGATATTCTATTCGACTTACATAGAACTTATGTTGTAGATCCTTCACCTAGTTGGATCTCTGGTTCCATATTTGGTTCATCAATGTTAGGATCAAACTCATCGAGTTCAACCTTTCTACAATTCCAAATTTCTCTCAAAAATTCATTTTCAAGAAAAGTGGCAAAATTAACAACAAATACATTTCGTTGCTCAAAATCATAGAATTGATATCCCAAAGAATTTTCAAGATATCCAATGAAGCTATATTTATATCACATGGGTGCTAGTTTATCCCGCTGCGCAACTCTAACATATGCAGGACAACCCTAATTCCTTAAATATCTAAGACTTGGATTTCTACTAAACCATATGTGATACAGGGTTGTAGAAACATCTTTCGATGGAACCCTATTAAGTATGTGGGCACCAGTAAGTAAAGCATAACCCCAAATGTAATATAGAAGATCTGTATAACTTATAATGGAACGTACCATATCCAATAAAGTATGATTTCTTCGATCAGATGCACCACTATGTTGGGGAGTTTTTGGTGTGCTATATTGGACGAGAATCTCATTCTCCCATAAATAACTTCTCAATTCATCACTTATGTATTCACCGCATCGATCTGATCGAAGGTACTTGATGAATTTACCGGTTTGTTTTTCTACTTCGTTTCAGAAGATTTTAAACTTTTCAAATGTTTCTGATTTATGTTTCATTAAATAGACATATCCATATCTTGACTTATCATTTGTGAAAGTCATGAAGTATGTTGAACCATCATAAGCAGCATGATTTAATGGACCACACACATCGCTGTATATTAGTTTCAATAAATCTTCAGCACGATGCCCAACACCAAGAAATGAGGCCTTTGTCATTTTCCTATGGATACATGACTCATAAATTGGATAAGGATCTAAGGTAAGATCTTCAATCAAATCATCATTAACCAATTTTGATAGACATCTAACACCTATGTAGCCCAATCTCATATGCCATAATTCAATATTATTTAATTCAGATCTTTTACTTGTATTTTCCTCTATATTAAATAGATCTCTACATGTTTCCAAAACATATTGACCGTTTGATAAAGAACATTTACATATCAAATAGTTGTCTTTATCATATAAACATAATATACTATCTTTAATGTTTATTTTATATCTCTTTTAATCTAATATCAGTAAAGATATTATATGTTTGATAAAAGATTATATATAATAACAGTCATGTAAAACTAATTTACATTTATTCGGAAGATCGAGACAACTTTTTCTATGACTTTGACATCCAATGTCTCGATATTGCCAACTCTAAGTTGGATCTCCCTTTTATTTAGCCTTTTTTTTAACTCTCATGGCTTGCATATAGTTGCAAATATGAGTAGGATTATGTTGGACAATTCTGACCCATAGCATCACTATTTGTACAGAACATGGTGTTGTTGTACAAATTAACTATGTGACAAAGGAAATTGCTCTTTTATCATTTGTAATTGGATTACCGGGATATATAAATGATAAAAGTCCATATGATTAGTTCCGGATTAATAAGCTATGAGACAATATTAATCCACTAAGGTTTAATCATTAAAACATCCATAGTCGTAGTATTATCGAGATTGGACATCGATAATGTGGAATAGACTAATATTGCACTTGTGCGTGTTGTGGGAGCATAACGGCATAGTTCTCATATATTTAAGTATTGGATACTTATGCAAGTGTGATAGGCGGTTGTGTCTACCGATGGTACGGAAACAGTTTCGCTCTGGATAGACCATTCGGAATCCCATTGGTAGTATGACTATGTGTCTATGGGAGTCCGAATCAGGTAGGTGTATTTGGTCTTAACCTGAGACTTGCATCGCTAATACTTGCGACAATCAATATACTTTGGTTTTGGTCGTCCAGGGCTTTAACAGGTTCTGTGTACGCCTCTTATGGGTATATTGAGAATCGTAGTGTATTGGGTGTGATGTTTAGATGGAAGTATCACTACAGTCATTTGGAGAAGATGGTTGACCGGCGTAAACACACACGTATAACGCAAGCGTACGTATCGTTCAAGTAGTATAAAAAATATCGATCCCACGAGGACTTAATACCTAAGTTATTAATTTTATGAGGTTAAATTATTACTAGTATCTAACATGTTGTTTAATTGATTTGAAATGACGACGATTCTAAATTTAAAGATTAGTAAATAAAATTGTTCGAATGTAGATTTTAAGAAAATTCAATATTAAAAACTATCTAGGGTTGTGATTTATTCCAATATTATTTAAAGATGAAGTGGTTAGCTTATAGTTGGGTAATATATTGATTTATTAACCTGGAACACTAATTTATGTAAAAGCCTCTTCCGATGGTCAATTACAAATACCTAGTATAATCCAATTGAACCATATGTCTATGTCAACCAAATTACCTAGATTCATTAAGATTAAGTTCCAATTATGGCTACCCCCGCCCGACAGGTATATTCCTATCCTGTAAGGAAATCTATTAAAAGGGTTATCTATCCTTAAGGAAGATCGTGGGCTATTGAGTCTAAGGTCTTAAACTTAAAATCCCTATGTCTAGTTCATTTTAAGTTTACCTAATCAATTTAATTTATGGCCAGTTAATTAAAGAGCATTAAGATTAAGACTCAATAAATAAATCTTTATATTACCCAAATTATAATCTAACCCTTATAAACCCGTGATATTGGATTTCATCACAACCCTAGATAACTAACTTAGTTACAACACATAACTAGGGCTAATAAAAACTTAAAAGACATAAAATGAAAATGCTGAAAAGTAATTGTGGTGAATAAAAATGCTGAAAAGTAAATTACAAATGAAATAAAATGCTAAGGCAAAAGGAATTACTTTTACGACTACTAATTTAGATATCTCCCATAAAATAATATATAAACTTGTGATAATATTTTACCAACCGACCAATCTGGCGGTATCCTGATTAAGTCAAATTAAGTCCAACCAGCCATATAGGTGGTAATTTTTGTCCATAATCCAGCCATAAAGGCGGTACCAAAGTAAATTTACCAACCGACCAATCTGGCGGTATCCTTGATTAATCAGGTTCAAACCAACAGAAAATAAATTTACCAACCGACCAATATAGCGGTTTCCTTGATTAGTCAGGTTTAAACCAGATTAAATTGAATTGCCAACCGACCAATATAGCGGTATCCTTTATTAATCAGTATTTTAAATAGTAAATATATCATTTTTAAGGGAGATTAATCTAAATAGCAATAGTAAAATAATTACCTTTCACCCTAGCATAGGGAAGTTACCTCCTCATAGTGAATAGTAAAAACTGTAAAATAAGAAAGTAAATAACTATTATTACAAAAAGTAATTAAAATTATTACAAAAGTAAAAACTAAAAATTAAAACGAAACTTAGAGAGAGAAGAATTCTCTATTTACATCAAATAAGAGAGAGGGAATGGTACACTGAAATCAGAAATTTCGAGCTCTATTTATAGGCGCGAGTAAGGTCCCAGCGTCGCGACGCTGGGTACAGTTCCGCGTCGCGACGCCTGGTACAGTGAGACGTGGCACAAGGACAGCTTGACACGTAGCGATTCGGATAAGAGGATAAGGTTGACACGTGTAATGGCGGCTGGAACTCAATTATGAAGCTGACGTCATTGATGACGTGGCACTGTTCATGACGTCATTGGTGACGTCATGATGATGTGGCGTGCGCACGTTAGCGGATCTTCTGTGGTGGTGACACGTGGCACGGCGCATGTTAGCAAAGTCAAACTTCTCAAATTCTGACCAGTTGACCAGGCGCATGTTAGCAGATTCGGCGTATGCTGGGCGTCGCGACGCTGAAGGTCCGGGCGTCGCGACGCGCAAAAGACCAAAATATCCCTGCTGACGCATTTTTGTCCGGTTTTGCCCCAAATTGCCTCCAGTGCTATCCAAACTTTATTTATCTGCAAAATAACAACAAAACACATCAAAACGTTCATAAATCTCGAGAAACAATACAAAACATTAGGTCAAATGAGTGAGAAATAGTGATAAAAATACCACTCATCAATGGTCATGTAGGATAGGAAATTGGTGCTCTTATATGCTGCAACTATCGGGATAATATGACTAGGTCATGTTTATCTGATTATAGAGACTAGTTACAAGAGATCCGATATATGCTTCGTACGGGGCAGACACATGCTTAGAATTAATTCGCTAGCGACGTGAATAGTAATTTTGCTAGGCATAATTATTTAATTAAATTTGATTTAATTACGTCTCAACGGAAAATTCGTTAATTCGGAATTAGCGAACCCGAGCCCGGGAGTGTTTGCGAGCCCACTCAGATTTCGAATCAAGTGGGGCCCACAAGTCACATCACGCGTCACATCATTAGTCACTCAAGTGATGGATGTCTTGTCACTTTTTGGTGATTGACATCTTGTCACTTGTGAGTGATGTGAGTTGTTGAAAGGCTTTAAATGGCTTGTACCAATTTTGGAAATTGAATTATTGTATTTGATTTTTGAAATCAAAACACACAACACAACTTCATCATCTTCTCCTCTCTCCCTCACAAGGCTTGGAAGCCATTTTCTCTCAAAATTTCTCTCCTTGGCCGAGAGTTAGAAGTAGCAAAAGAAAGATTTGTAGCAAATTTTTTCATGGTGCTAGAACACTTAAAGAGTCTTACAAAGGTGATAGGGAAACCAACTCTTGAGCATGGAATCATTCACAAAGCTTGGAGCTTGAAGACCAATTGCAAGGGCTTGGCCGAATCACACTAAAAAAGGAAAAGCTTGGGGCATATTTTTTTGTGTTCTTCGCATCGCAAAGCCGATCAAAGTGAGTATTTCCGCAACTTTACTTTGATGTATTCACACGTTTATATGCTTAATCGATCTTGGTTTGACCTAGAAAACCCAACAATGGTATCAGAGCGATTATTAATCATGAAATTGAATTAGGGTAAAATTTGGGTAAAATTGATTTGAGCATGATTTGATAAAATTGATTGATTGAGTATGCTTTAATGATGATAATTTAGAGTTATGCATGATCAATTTGATGAAAATTGAATTGGATTAATTTTCCCCAATTTTTTGGCTTGGCCGAAAATTTAGTATGCCCTAAAGTCATGGTAATTTTGTTTTTTGATCATTGGATGAGTTGAAAGACATGGGATAAATTGATTTAGGATTTAATTGGATTAAAATCGAAATCGGATTTATAAAACCCTAAATTGCCGTGAGCTTCAAAAGCATGAAATGGGATTGATTTTGCTTCAATTATGTTGGACATGAATTGATAATAAATTAGCATGGTTAATTATGTAAATTGATATTTTGGAAATGTTAATTTGACTAATTAATTATGGCTAATGCACTTTAGTTAATTAAATTGTGAAATTTGGAATTTTAGAATTTAATTAGTTGGGCTAAATTTGGAATTGGGCTAAAAAGGTTGTATTTGGGATTATTGGGCTTGGTTGGGCCAAGTTTGGTTTAGGTTAATTGGTTGGATCCAATTGGGCCTAAAACCATTTCCATAAAGTCCAAATATAATAAAATGGGTCTTTAAAATTTTAATTGGGCCTAAATTGATTTTTGGCAAAATGGTGATTCCTTATTGGACTTTGGTTGCCAAAGTCCATGCCTTATAAATTAATTGAAAGCCCATTGGACTTTAATTAAATTGACATTGGATGTTAATTGGGCTTTGAGACCCGTAAAGATTAGATTTAGAATCTAAGTCGCAAAGGCTCATTAATAAAGTGTAATTATTTAATTTGGAATTAAATAAAGAATTAGTATTGAATACAAATTAAATTGGATTTAATATTGTAGTTTGATATAATTCAAGAATTCGTACTTTGAGTACTTATTCTTAAAACGAGTTGGACTCGCGCAAATCAAATCGTTGTTTGAACATTGGATGGTCATTAATTTCAGATTAATTAATTGGATTAGATTGATTGATAACATGTTTTGTGTGAATACATGGATGTGATGTATGAATAATATATATCGGATGGATATTAGATAGGTGAGGGCAATTTTGGAAATTATTGTAATAAATTTAGAATTTATTAAATTGGACCTGCGTGTCCAGCCTATTACCTCTTGACTCTTTGTATTTCTCTTATCACCTATTCCCCTCAATGTAAATGAGGTTTCTTTAGAAGTGTTATGTAATTGGGTAGAAGTAAGATTTGTGCTAGCATAAGAGAGAGAATAAATGGAGAGATTTGTTCTAGGAACAAAAGTTTTAAATATCCATCAGAATATCATTATTAATTTATTTATCGTGCCTTATTATGCTTTTAGAATGCATGTTTAAGGGTATATGATGAGACCTAATCAAAGATAATTAATTGGTTGCCAATTACGCGAAAAACCCTCAACAAATATTAAGCGATGTCCTTCCATTGAATGATTCATTCTCAAGATCCAAGATTGGCACTGGTTTGTTGGCCAAAGTCAAGGCCTTTGTCTATCGCGGATTGTTTGAATCATGAAGGCTTGTTCCATATCGCATGTCTTGTCCAAGTTGTAATTTGTTGGCCAAAGTCAAGATCACTTCTTGTCCATCGACATCGATTACGAAGCTTTCCAAGGTCAATGGGTCCCGCTTAACTGGAATCATTAAGTTTGTTGTGCCAAAGCCAAGGCTTAATTGATTCAGAGGAAAAAGGTTAGGGAATATATTGGATATATTGACGTATATTAGATATATGTTTCGGACTTGGACATCCACCTACTGGATCTAGGAATTGGATGGGATCCAATTGATCTTAGAGATCTACCTAGTTAAATATCATACAGCTTGTTGGCCAAAGTCAAGGTTGTGTGTTATTTAACGGGATCCTAGCCCACTAGGAAACAAGATTTCCTGAGTACTCAACAGAGGGTTAGAGGCTCGCCGAAAAATAGTGGGAGGCAAGTATTAAATTTGCAATTTCATTTAGATACTTGCCAATACGCGCTCATTTCAATTTTTCGTCATTAATAAATAAATATATTAGTTGGACTAATATTTAATCGTTGTTTTAATTAAACAGTTGGACTGTATTCAAACTACTTCAATTTATAGTTGATTATATAATTGGATTATAGTAATCAATATATATTTGAATTTAACCAATCAAATTATAGTTGATTATATAGCTAGACTATAGTAATCATTATATTAAATAGTACATGTAATCGTTGATTGGATAGTTGGACTATAGCAATCAAGATAACTGAAAGATTAGTGTTTAAAACATAATCCTGGGAGAAAATGTCATTAAACGGCTTTAATTTTTAGATTGGGAATAAAACCTCAGGATAGTCCTGAGAACTGAGAAGTTACTATATTTGATAGAGAAACCTCTTGGGTCTAAGCCCGAAGTTGAGCAAATAGTAGAACATGATCTTTGGAATATTCATGTAATGATAACTTTAGTGCTCAATCCATTATGCTTGTTGCAATGACACTTTAATTCCGTCGTCAAAATTAAGGATTAGATCCTTGTACCATGATGATGAAATTAAAGATCTTCATAGATCTATTCTTAGATCTTAAAAGTACAAATTGCAAAAGAAGTTCTTTTTCTCACGTATGTCAGAGGGTACATCTGTCGAGCACTAGGCGTCACAGATGATTACTGACATCGATCAGCTGGGTTAGCTGGGCATTATATACGTGGCCGAGACTACAAAGATTTGATCTTATAGTCTCTACCCGAAAACTGGGGCAGGTTCATTATGAACCAAGAGTAAACTCTTGGAGAGTTGATGGCTATGCTCTAGGAGGCAGAGCCAGATCTTCTAAAAAGGGTAAAGACAAAATCATCAAAGTCTTCTGGAAAGACAAAGGACATATCCCAAGATGTCTGCCTAAACTGTGGCAAACGGGGTCATTGGATGCGTGACTATCGTATGGGCAAGACAGACATGAAGGAAGTGAAGGCGGGGCCAGGCTCCGACTTCAAATATGTTTGTCATAAACATGTTCGCTATTAGTTTCAAATTTGGATTTTTGATACTAGATGTGGTACATAAGATATGTACTATTGTGCGAAATCTGCTGATTAGCAGGATACTGACTTCAGTTGAGATTGATCTGCGAATCGGAAACGGGACAAGAGTCGTTGTTTTAACCGTAGAATCCTAAGTTTAGGAACTACCTTTTGGGTATGTACTTAAATTAGGAAACTGTTATAATGTAACTAGTTTGACTAGAAACATTATCTCTATATCTACGTTTAACCCATTACAAGAATACCTTTATATTCTAGAACACTAAAGTGTTTCATTTTATAAAGATGATATTGAGATAAACACATTAGATGTGAATAACATTATTTATATTTTAAATATAAATGAATCTCAAACATATGACATGACAAACAAATAGCTCAAACTGAATAAATCAGATGAGACTTATTTGTGGCATTGTTGTCTGGGACATATTAAACAAGACTCGTATATCCACACTTTCAAAGAGTGGATACTAGGATGGATTTGATTCTATTCAAATAATGTCTACGAATCTAGTTTATTAGGCAAAGTGCCTAAAAAACACCTTTTACTTGGTAAAAGTACAAATGCCATTGATCTGTTAGCCCTTGTTCATAGTGACGTAAGTGGGCCCATATCTAGCTAGGCTAGAAGTGGATACGAATACTTCATAACCTTTACGAATGT